>QFDD01120090.1:0-77024 GCA_006871305.1 Vachellia collinsii
GAAGAGATAGCTTCTGACGGCAACCTTTCTTGTAGTTTATTTTTGACATAGATTTTATTTCTAATTAAAATATCAATTATATTCCTTCACGTTTCAACCACTCTATCCATTCTTGGTGTTTCTTTTGCTTGGCAAATTAAAGGTCCAGTGGGTGGTTCGTTAGTGGGTCACCGGTGGCTTGTTAGGTTGGCCGACAGGTAAGCGGTGGATGCAGAGCTTTGCGATGGAGGAGAAAGGAGAACGGAAGGGCAAATCTTTTTTTTAAATTATAAGGGCATTTTGGTCTATGTGCATAAAAATTAGATCTCATTTCCAAGACATACCAAACGTACTCTAAAATTCCATATCCATATCCATATCCATATCCATTTCCATATCCATTTCCATATCCATCGAAATCAATTCTACGTACCAAACGAGCCCTTAAGTTTTCTTTCTTATGTGATAGACTTAAACCTAAGGCTTTTAGACTGAAATTGAAAAAGCTCTAAATTAACCATGAGGCCTAGTACAGTTGGCATGTAACTGGGGTTCTTAAATATTTAGTCAGAGGTTCAATTCTAGACAGTATGTATAAAGAGGGTTCATGATAGCACTAAAGCCTCTTTTGGAAGTCTATGGTGTGAAGAGATTTGTTGCTGCTACCAACGGTGGATACCTTAGGATTACAAAAAGAAGGGCTAAATTACTTCAATTAATTATGATTAGTAATAAAATTTGTAAATATACGTCGACTTACCCGATGAAAAATCACACTCCACTGCCACCAACAACAACAAATTTTTGAAATTCCATTGGTCATTAGTTTATATGAGATGGAGATATTGTTAAATGTTTATATTTGGTTCTATTATTGTAATCTAAACGTATTTGAAGAATTTATAGTCAAATTAATTTAACATACACTAAAAAGTTTGTAATTATAAATTAAAAACTAGTAATAATAAAATTCATAACTCAATATTTAAATCAAAACAAGAGATCAGTGTTTTGAATTAAAATTGAGAATTAAAAAAACAGCTGATCATGAAAATTATCCACTAATAGTTGTCAAAAAATATCAACGAATTTGATTCATACCATAAAACATCTAGACTAGCAAGTTCATAGTTTAACACCGTGTTTGGCTCAAAAGGGTAAATGAAAGGGAGAGAGGAGGGGAGTTCCACCCCCTTCCATTAAAAATCAACTAACCAAAAGGATGAGGGGTCAACAAGTCATGATATATCACCTTCCCTCCACAAAAAAAGTTTCGGGGAATATTACGAGCTCTCAAAGAATTTAATTACCAAAAAATCTAATAATAAGTGATCATCAGTTGAGTAAATTTATCCTTTCTTACACTTAAACTTTTAAATCAGATGGGGAAGATGAGTGACTTCTTCTCCATCCCTACTCGATCCGCCTCTTTCTTCAAAAGCTTTATGCTATATTCAATCATTAATATAATATCTAGTTTGTAGTCCACAAACTGCATGTTATATATTTAAACTATATCTTATATTTATGATTGTAAGTATTACTAATATCCATATTTTTGTTATTTTAATTAAATACTTAATACAATTTATCAATGATGATCGAGTATTGCAAGTATAATACTTAGAATGCTTAATGCGATATCATAAATATAGGAAGTAGATAAAGGTTTCAATTTGATCATAAATATAAATTATCATTAAGTATTTTTTGAGCTCAACAGCATGCTTTGTCTCTAATGAACCCATGGAACTCAACTTATCTAAACTTACTATAATTAAAAAAAAATAGCTAATTTAACTAATTTTTTTAATATTCACAATTTGTTATATGGTTCTTATATAAAGATGAAAGGCGGTAATAAATATATAGCATGAAAAACGAATAAAACCGATGTTGTTTTATGCCAATAACTTAAGAAACGGGGACGAAAACCTTGCCTAGCTAGTATAGTTTTGACTAGTTATTACTGGTGTTGTTTGTTAATTATAAGAATGATAAATTATATACAGTTAATGGTTGAACATTTTTGTTGGTCAAGTCGGCCACTACTACCTAGCTTTAATCCAATTTTGATAACACAATAATGATAGACACACAAGCTTTTGTCTCAAAAGAAGGGTTGAGAATCATGGTAATGGCAAAAACAAGTTCATTTTTATCAGCATTTTAATGGACATCTCGTTTTTCAAGCGGTTTATTCCAAATTTTAATGATAATTTTATAACTATATATAAACAATTTTAAATAAAAAGGAAGGCAAAAAAAGGTAACATCGAAAGTGGAGAGGTCGCTCTTTCAAAGGTCACATTATGCGTAACACAAATTTCACGACAGTGACAACATAATCAATTCATTAATTATTAAAGTTTATAAAAGAAGAAACAACACGAGAAAGAGATAAAGGAGAAACCATGAAAGCAAGCTTAGATATATGTGGATGGCAGGAGAGAAGAAGATGCATATTACACTGCAGAAAATCATTAAGGCTGGCACAACCAACAAGAATGTGACACCTATCTTGTAAAAAAAGCCATGGATTTAGATTCTCACATCAATATGATTTGCTCGATTTCAAGGGATTATGAAGGACCATCAAAGTATAAGCTCCATTTTTACCCTTAGTGTTTAGCACCCTGAAGTTATTTGTGGTTTACTGTTCCTATGAAAATTTTAAATATGAGTAATATCATTTTAAAAGTTTAAAATAGGACTAATGTTACCCTTAAAGTTAAGAATGTTAAATTTAATAGTTGATTTTGACCAAATGTTTTTACATAACATCTGCAGTTTGATTGTTACTAAACACAGTTGCTGTTTAAATATGTTAAATTGGGGTAAAATTGCTTTATTTTTAAACTTTAAGGATAGAATTGCACTCAAATAAATTTTCAGATGTTGACCACTCATAGAGGATAACTTCCGCGGCAAAAATGGATCTTAACCATATAAAAAATATTTGGAAAACATTCCTTAACTAATGAAACATGCCCAAATTTTGACATAAGTCCTGGGGAGGCAACTTATAAATGAAATACTTTCTTAAATTCAAATAAAAAATTCTTGACACACAAATTTAAATTCTACCAGAGAGAATTGGGGAAAAGTCCTTTGTTAGGGAATTAATTGTAAAATGGGACATTCTTTCCACTCATGTGCAATTGAACTTTCACAATATGTAACTAAACTTCTACGTTATATGCAACTAAGATTTCTCATATACAACTGAGCTTTTATATGTACAACTGAGCATATCTCATTTTCTAACGGGGGATTTTCTCCAATTTTCCCATTCTCCTATCAATCTAGAGTTTTCTTTTTTGGAACGTACAACTAATGAATACTTCTATGTTTTATGAGATACTAGATCTGCCCTTACTTTAATCACATTTGGTACATAAAATTTCCTTTAAAAATAGGGGAAATTACTGAAAAATTCCTCCATTGTAAAATTTATTGCATAAACGTACTTTGAAATTTATTTAAGGAGACTCACCTTTAACAGATCTTCAACCGCGTGCATTCTATCTTCATCTACGGACAAAACGAAAGATGTATACACATTATTAA
The DNA here is from genome assembly GCA_006871305.1 of Vachellia collinsii. NCBI lineage: Eukaryota > Viridiplantae > Streptophyta > Magnoliopsida > Fabales > Fabaceae > Vachellia > Vachellia collinsii. The sequence continues at coordinate 3,550 of QFDD01120090.1, forward strand.
AATTGTAGACAACTGAAAAAGAGTTGTATTCACTCAAAAATCTGGATGTTGGGCATTCTTCCTCCATTGGAGATGAGTGGTTGGTCCTCTTTTCTTAAATTAAAATTGATAAACTAAAATTGATCTATTTAATAAAAAATTGACTCACGATCTATACAGTTTTGAGTTTAAATCCCACTACTGATATGTGGATTTTATTATAGGGTGATCTATACCCGTATAACTGTAATCTAAAATTGAAAACATGTTCTAACCTAAATTATGAATCCCCGAGACTTAACTCACATAAATTTTTATTGTTAAAAAAAAAGAATAAAACCTAAACCCTAAGTTCATAAATAAAGGAATAAAAAATATATCCCTACTCAAAAGAAAAGGATAAAGGGAAAAAATAGGAAAGTAAGAAAGAAAAAATTCCTAAGGGGACCGTTAAACGTGGGGGGTTGGAAAAACACTTCCTTATGTTGAGCTTCATGGAAGCATAAGGATAGTGAAACCCTATGGGGTGCGAGTGTTGGGCCCTCTTTCCCTACAATGCAATTCATGTGAGCTCGAAACGTGTCGACTTCCAGTTGGCCCCACACCAAGTACACCCCTGTCTCGACCCACACGGTAAGCATAGGTCAACGTAAGCAATGAAGGGAGCCACTCAGAGGTCGAAAAGTGGCAGGTTTCAGTGGGGGTGGCCCCATCTGGTAATTGTAATTGGAATTAATGCATCTCATTTGACATCCTAGGAAGAAGAAGGAGGAGGAAAAAACCAGAGACAATGAAAGTGGCTTTATTAAAATTTTTCATAAGAAGTGACGGCGAAATGGAATCGAGGAGGACCAAAACGAATGGGCAGTACTGAAGTCAGTGTACAAACAAAAAATGAAATGATATGATCTATGGAACAAGTATAAATCTATTTGGATGGCCATTATGACTGTGATGAAAATGGAAGTATGAAACTAGCTCTCAGCTGCTTAAAAAAAAAAAAAAAATCTCCCCCCCCCCTCCCTCCTCTCCCTCTCTAGCTTGCCCGTCGACACGTTGCTTCCTAATGCTATCAATTCACCTCCTTTTCGAATCAACCAGCTTTTGTTTCATCATCACTTTACTTGGTTCCTCCTCAATTACATAAAGTCTCATCATTGACATATCAACGTGAAATATATACAGATATACTATACTCCTACCTTTCGGTCCCAGACATGGTATGGTCCTGTTAAAACTCGGTTTGAGTCGACCGGTTAAATACATGTTTGGGAAGTAACAAAACATTGGTTTGAAAAGTGACTTCACACAATCCAAGATAATTATGTGAGAGAGTTTTGTTTCGACTTGTGTGAAATTTATTTTCAAAATTGATTAACAAACATGCTATAAAGCAGTAAATTGTTGAATTAATGATCTTTTAGCAGGTGATATCAAGAGTTATGGACGGGTTGAAATATATATATATTCTTTTCATAGAAATGACATCATTTTGAGTTTGAAAATAGTAGTCAATCATATTTGTCTTTTGGAAACTTTGCTGGTTGTTAGCAAAAAAAAAAAAAAAAACTTCGCTAGTTTTTCTTGGACTAAAGTAACTTGGCAAGTTTTCTTTGTTGTATTATGTGTGATTTATACATCAATATTCTATATGCTTGTGGGTTAATACTTTTTATTTAAATATTATTTTAATTAAGACTAACTTGATTCCTCCATGACTCCGGTTTCAACCACAAACCCTTTACCCATTGTCTTAGCCAATTTGTTGATCATTCTGTTTTTTAATATCTTGCTAAATATAGGAGTAAGTTAAAGTGATTGCTAATAAATATAAAATTTCAATCCATTTTGTCTATTATAAATTTGTTATTGAATATAATTTTTTATGTTAATTTTCCCATTTTTTAAGTGATTTATATATATAATATATATAAAACTCTAATAAATCATGGCTCAGTATAAAGCATGGGATGATACCATAGTTGTGATTTGCAAATATCTCCCTCAATATATTCAATTAGTTTTTTGTTTCATACCTTTATTACTAAAATATGACATGTAAAAAGCATATTTGCATGAAAAAAATGAAGTTTTATTTATGTACATCTCATTAATGTTGATACAATTGGATGTCAGCGTACATTTTGGAAGATTAAGAGTGTTTACAAAGCAACTTTTTAGAGGTTGCAAGAATAACTATAGCCATATTTCAAAATTAAAAGTTTAGGGCCGATTTGTTTATTGAATAGACATGTTATAAAAATTGCTGGCAAAAAAGATATGTTATAAAAAATTTATTATTTAGAAATTTTTGAACTCTGTGATTTCTTCATGTATTTTCACTCAAAAATATTTATTATTTATTATTTTCAAATTTTATCATTTTCTATATAGATCTATATTTCATAAACATTCGCTATTATATTCTATATCTTAGATTTTCAGAAGCTGATTAGAGTAGTTTATCAAAATAATCAGAAATATGTATTATATTTTTTTATCATTTTTAAAAACTTACACATAATAAGTTTATTCAAAATTGTATTTTCTCTAAAGAAATAAGTGACTTTTAAGGGGGGAAAATTCAAACAGACAAGCCTTAGCTGTGTCTAAATTATCCCCATAAATCCTCCAATATCTTATGTACGTATAATTTTCTTGATATTTAAAACTTTACAATCAACATCTTAAACTTTTTTTATTTTTGCAAATAAGCCCCTACATTTGATTGTTTATTATTTCACTAAAATAATATATCGTGACATAGAGTTTATTTGCATATGATTCAAAGTAATCTACTCATAAATTTAAAGTTTAAAGAGGTTAATTAATTGCAGGGAGAAAAGAGTTCAAGGGATTTTCTGTTAATCATATATCATGTTTTGTTAGTAAAATAAACCAATGATAACAATAAAAAGTTTTGGGCTTGGCTTCTTGCCGAGTTTTTAATATTAAAAAGGTTTTTGCATGTAATTCAAATTTCGTAACAATATTTAGAGCATATTTGTTAATCAATTCTAAAAATCAATTTCACATAAATCGAGATAAAACTTTCTCACATACTTACTGTGGATTGTGTGAAATCATTTTTTAAACTAAGGTTTTGTTACTTTCCAAACAAGTAATCTATGAGATGAAAAGATTTTTTGTTGAATAAATGTTTGTTTGAATTAGTGGTCAAAACTATTTTTTTTTAACATGATTTACGATTTACGAGATAAGTAAATGAAAGAAATTTTGTTTCATAGACCTGAACATATTTTTATAATGCCATCCTGAAAAAGGTCTAATTATTTAATCTCATTAAAACTCAAAGAATCATTACATCCAAAGGTCAAGTAGGCCGATGAATGTTAAGAATTTCAATACATATCTTACCCATGAATTTTTTTTAAAATCTTATTTTGGAGACAACGATAGCCCAGAACCTGCAGCAAGAATTGATTTGGAGCAAGGACATGCAGCGCAGTGTACTACATAAATTATTAAGGTCCATGATTGAAATAGCATAAATGTGTGTATGGAGCTCAAAAAACAAGAAGAAGGAAAAGAAGTAGCTGATCAATGTGCATCTATGCACTTGTGTGGATGTCAAAATAAAATATAATATTGATTTTAGGAAAGAATGGCTAAAAATCTTAATTTTAAAAATTTTATCAGGGGGAAGCATCTGAATACAAGTAATGCTGTTTTATATTATGAAATATTATAAAACACTGAGGCTTTTTGTGTAAAACAATTAGGAAAAATTAATATTTTGGTCCCTCAATTTTTAATTCAGTTGTAACTCAGTTTCTGAATTTTGACTCATTGCAATTCAATCTCTATACTTTTAAGCATTTTATAAATTAATCCCTAACATTTTATTATACATATTATTTATTTTCTAAAATATAGAGATTAAATTATAAAATGGTTAAAACTATATGGACTGAGTTGTAGTGAGTAAAAATTCAAGGATCAAGTTACAACTGAGTCAAAACTATAGGGATTGAGTTCCATCAAATCAAAGTTCAAGGATTGAGTTACAACTGAATCAAAAGTTGAGGAATAAAAGACTAATTTTTTCCAAAAAATATATATATCAGACTGTTCCTCTGATCAGTAAAATTTACAAACGTTAACTTCTTACCCATTTTTTCTTTTGCTTTAATTTTCTTTTTACCACAAGAAATTTTGAAAATACACTGAATTCATCAACTTTTGGTGGCCCCATTATATTATCTTGACAGGTATGTGTACTTGAAAATTGCCTGCACAAAGCCTCAACCACACCACTGCTGTGACGTCCCGTTTACGGTTTATCCGACCATTAATTTTCTTCCAATCCAATCCAATCTTTAAATCTGAATTTGCCTCCGAAAGTGGACGGATTCAAAGAAACGAGTCATTGAGGGAAAACGGAAACTCCAAGGTTACCAAATAATTTATTATTACCATTCCTATCTTCATGGATCAAGAGCTCTAGTTGAAAAAAAAAACCTAGTAGGAATTAACTGTTGTGTAAAAAAGGACGACACACTCACGGTCGTACGTGACCGGTAAATAATAAAACCTAAGCCTGTAAGTATTTGACGGAGATTTCGTATAGGATGTTAAATTCATCTATCAGTGAAAGTGACTCGATAATCGAGGAATCTTGGTTATGCATGCTCTCTCTTCTTCTTTTTACTTACTGGCTTATTTACTTACCTCTTGGTGTGTGGGAGAAGATAAATAGAGAGAGAGAGAGAGAGAGAGAGAGGTTCCAGATCAGTGCAGTTGAGAGAGAGAGAGAGAGGATGGGAAGAGGAAGAGTGGTTCTGGAGAGAATAGAGAACAAGATCAACAGGCAAGTGACGTTCTCAAAGAGAAGGAATGGGTTGCTGAAGAAAGCGTACGAGCTTTCTGTGTTGTGTGATGCTGAGATCGCTCTTATTATCTTTTCAAGCCGTGGCAAGCTTTTCCAGTACAGCAGCTCTGAGTATTACTCCTACTCTCTCTCTCTCACTCGTTTCTTTTTCTGATGATTTATGCATTCCAAGTTTCTTTCTGCTCAATTCCTTTTCCTTCGTAATTTCCTTTTTCAAATCCACCAAAATGGACGAATCATCCTCCCTGTGTTTGGCTTTTTGGCTATGTCCTATACATGATATTAATCAGACAAAGAGTAGTGGGTAGTGTGGTTTTCTGTTCACAGATCTTTTGCATGTAGTTGTAATTTCACTGTTTGTTGGGTAAAATTGTATTGCCTCTCCTTTTGTTTTCTTTCTTCTTCTGGTGAGTGATAGATCCATCTTCTTAACTTATATAATCTTTGTGTGTAACTGTGTCTTCTTTCGAGGTGTTTGATTTATTCATCATTCATTGGATCCTACTGGTTCTGAACCTCGAGAAGGCAATAATGATTCGAGTTACTTCTTTTTTTTTAACTTAATTTTTAGTCATCATATGTGAGATAATTTTAATTTCTACATCTTACAGTTCGAGAGGGTAAGGGTTTTGGTTGTTTTCTACTTTCTTTTGATTGGTTAAAAGGAGCACATAAGTCTAATTTTTTTTCAGTCATAGCTTTGATAACTTTTCATTTCCGTAATAAAATGTCTTAAATCTTAAATTTCTGAAATCTTTTTAACCATTTGTAGATGGCTTAAGTTTTATGTGAAGTTATTTACACATAATTTAAGTTTAGGAGCACCAAATTAAAGTAGAAGAACATTTGTCAACATCACAATCATTCTACAGCTTGTCAAAGGTGTTAATGTGTAATTTGAAATTTTATAGTGTTTATTGTAAAATGTTAAAAGGTCAAGTAGTACAGTTATTCAAACTCATGACAAAACAATTTCAGGAACTGTTCGATTTGACCTTTTTTTTTTGTTAATATATAGTAATTTAGATTTCATTAATTCGATAATAGCTAGCTAGGGTTTTCTACTCCTTTATCGCTAGTTTTTGCCACACACTAACCTCTTCGCTGCCCAACTAATTAGTTCAACAATCTTCCAGAAATGACTTGTTCGATGAAGAATTAAGTTCGTTTATCATGGAGGTTTGAGGAATATTCCGACTAGATATTTTCTCTTCCTTTATAAAATTCGACAAACAACACAAACACACACACTCAAAGTAGGAATATTGATTCCATTAGTCCATTCTATTGTTTTCTCTGTCTGTTTCTTTGATAATTACCTCTTCAAGAAATTGCTTGGTTATGTGAGTCTTTTCACTTGTAGTAAAGTGTGCTATTTTTTTGCTTAAAGTTTCTTTTGTGGCTATACCGTTTTTTTCTTTCAAATTCTGGTTTATTATTAGCTTTGGTGGCTATATATATAGAGGCAGATCTTAATTTCTTCTTTCTTCTTTTGCATGTAACTTGTTTGTTTGTACGTGGGAATTGGTTCGCCTCTACTGTTTTTTCTTGTTTTTTTTCCCTAATACTCGTTCTAATCTTAAACATAGAAGACTTTGTTTACAGTGCAAAAAAAAAAAAAAATAGGTCATTTATTTACAACTGGAAGGAGTAAGCAGTATATATTATTACCTTTTGAAACTGGAGAAGCTAGGCATGGGTATGGTAATTTCCTTTTGTTTAAGTTGCACCTAATTAGGTTTAACTAATTAATTCATTATATCTCATTAATAGAACACAGTATGTCGGATGATTCATTTAATTACGGAAGGGTTCTAAACCAGAAGTGATTTTTGACAAGCTTGTTTAGATTAACTTTTGGAAAGTGATTGTACTTAATCTAAAGTAAATATGTGATAGGAGTTTTGTCTCGACTTATGTGAAAATGATTCTAGAAATAATTATGAAGGTTTAACTTCTAGAAGTGATTTTAGAATTGATTCTGAAAACGATTCTCAACTTGTGTGAAAGTAATTTATGTCAATAATTTTCTTGTCAGTTTTATGCCATTTTCCTTTGATGAAATGATGGTTTAGTGTCAATTGAAGTTGTTTGTTGTACGAATTTACAATTTAATGGTCATTATCAAGTACATGATTCAAAATTTATGACACTGCCATTTAATTAAGGGGTATGCTTTAGTATAAAATGTAAGATTTTAATTCATGTTACATTTTAAATTTATAATTTTTGTCATGTCATCCCTATTAGCTGTTTGTTGTTAAATGTGATTTACATCAATGGAGATAACGAGTAAATGGAGTATTTTAGATAAACTACCACATGTTTTATTACAAATAACTAATTAAATTAATTTTTGTAATATTTGTAAATTAGTTATCTTGCTTCTATATGTAAAAATGGAGCTGGTGACTTTTACTTTAATTTTGATTAATTTGGATTCGATGTCTTTGGTGTTTGTCATGTTTTTTTAACTTCATTTCCGATAGTTTATTTTGCTAGACATTAAGGGTTTCTCCTTTTCTTTAATCTTCTCTCACTGCCCTCTTTTGATTCTATCCATTGGATTAAAAAACTTAGGAAGAATTATTGTACGCAATAACAAGATTCAGTGTAGAAAATAACAATAGGTCAAATGATGCTAACTTATTGTAGAATTTTTTTAGTAATTAGATTGTTTATGAGAGGATGCGTAATAATTCTTCAAAAATTTACTTATCATTTGGGAGGGTGTAGTGTTTTCTTCCTCACCATAGGCCCTTGGGTCTAGTGTTATAAAAGGTGCTCTTGTTGGCACTAGGTTCAGTTATAATGTGATAAACAATATATGGTGGGCATATTTCTTCAAAGCATTATTGATTTCCCTTTGTCTCTGTCAATCACTTCTTTATGAAGAAATTATATAAGTTCTTTTATTTCCCTTTGTTCTCTGTCAATCACTTCTTTATGATAAACAATATATGGTGGGCATATTTCTTCAAAGAAAAGATTTTTTATGCAATATTTATGTATTTTCTTCATTTAACTTTTCATTGCGCATAAATTTTTTTTTTTTTTGTAATGATAAAATAAATGCATATTTTTCTAATTGAAATATGTTTATGTAAGTCCATTTTTAAACCCCCAAAGTGCAGCCTTGATTTGCTATAATGAGTGTTAATCATATTTTCTCACCAGTCTAAAATGTAAGATTTAGATAACCAATTTGTAGAGATTAAAGAAATCAATAAAGTTAGTTATTTGTAAAATATTTGTGTTGGTTTTCCTAAAATATACTCCCTTTAAATCATCATTCATTTCTTTGAAAGGAGCTAATCTACATGCAACTTATTTAATCATGCCCATGTATCTCTATATATACAATGATTAATAAAAATTAATTATATTATATATATATGAACTGTAGTGTAAGTAGTACGTAATAGTAATTTATGGTTTTTGTTCATTGCGGGGCAGCCTCAACAGAACCATAGAGCGGTATCGTCAATGTTGTTACATCTCCCAAGCTCATGACCTTGTTGAACATCAATCTCAGGTTAATTATTTCCCCCTGTTAATGTCTTTCATTTTTGCTGAATACAAAAATGAATTAAGAAAACAAAACATTAGTCTACGTGCAAAGAAATATATATATATATATTCATCAGCACTATTTTTAACAGCATTACTGTGAATTTAATTTGCAGAACCTGTACCAGGAGCTTTTGGGATTAAAAGTCAAACATGAATCTCTCGAGAAGACACAAAGGTACATGTAAAACAAAAGAACGTGATATTCCTAATCCTTAATATAAGATTTACGCTGTAATGTTAATTACATTGTGAAATGAATCTTATATTAAAGAAAAGAAGTGATATTTATTTAGATTAAAGTGATTGACATGTTATTGACACATATGAATCATCATTAATTGTGGCTGATAATTTTTTTGTTTGTTGTATGAAGGCATCTGCTTGGAGAAGATCTTGAGCCACTAAACATGAAGGAATTGCATAGTCTTGAGAAACAACTCGACAAAACCCTAACTCAAGCGCGACAGCGCAAGGTACCACTTCAAATTTTTACTCGAGTTACATGATATATGACTTGTTTTTTTTTTTTGGCCAACATATCAACTGTTCGAGTTGGATTGAACTCAACTAGAGAGTGTTGTTATGAAGTTCTAACAAGGAAATATAATCGCCAAAATATCCTACAATAAGTTATGGAATATGAAATGATAATATATCCATTTTACATTTATTATCAGGACTATTTGGTTATTAAATTTCTTTTGTAGGACAGATAGTAATTCTTTCTTATTTTTATTTACAGGGTTAAATTAGATATATTATTTAAGGATGTAGAATCTCTTAATTACCATTCAATATCTAACTATAGTTAGTAATTGTAACAAAGTTTTGTTATGAAATGAGACCGAGTTATACTGTTATTATGGTTCAGAGAGTGAGTTTTAATACAATGTTCAAGAGATGGACAAATCCCAAAATCCAAATTATATCTGAGAAGCATGCTTCTCGACAAATCCCAAAGAAGAACATTCAATTGCTATGAAAATTTAGAAAAACAATGTGATTACTAAAAAGTCCATATAACATGTGAATAATGTAAACTTAGTTGATATCTCTTTCATTGAAATTATGTCCTTATAATGATTTTTTCTTAAAAGAAAAACAAGAAGGCGCTTATCTAGGTATTTTTTAGCCATATATGGTAAACAGTAATTTTTTTTAGAGAAATGCTACACTTTGAAAAATATTTAGGCAAATACTATAGTCAAACTCGTTCTTTGGATGAACGAGTTCAAATTTGTACTGAACTCGTCACTTGAAAAACAAGTTCAATGTCAGACACGCACTCCCAGGGACCAAAAACATCAAACTCATTCAAGAGCTGAACAAATATGGGTTGTTAGAGCGCAAACTCGTTCAGTAGCTGAATGAGTTTGGCATTAGAGACCAAACTTGTTCAGCTATGGGTTGTCAGAGCCTAAACTCGTTTAATAGCTGAATGAGTTTGGCATCAGAGGGCAAACAATTTCAACTGCTGAACGAGTTTGGGCTCTAACGGCCCAATCTCGTTTAGCTCCTGAACGAGTTCCCCATTCCCCAATAAAAAAAATAATATTAATAAGAAATAAAAAAAGACATGAAAATTGAAAATTCATTTATTATAAAATTGAGAATAAAATATGTTAATTATGAATAATAATATAATATACATTAATTGTTAGTAAAGTATATAATAATAATCATGAAATTCAAATAATTAATAAAAGAGCATGTTGATTATATCAAAAATCAAGGGCAAGAATCATTTTTTATTTATCATGGTTAAGGATATTGTTACGAAATAATGAAATTCAATAACCTTACGAATGTATGAATAAGCTTTAATGTCCTATTCCTCTATCCACTCTATCTGATAGTTGAAGATGAAATGATTAGATAAAAATGAATAATAATGTTCAATAATTAAAAGAAATAATATAAAGAAAATAAATATTAAAAGAAGAAGAGATTAAAAAAGTTATAAAAGATAATGGTTTGATTTTTGTGCCTGAAAAAAAGCAATTGTAAGAAAAGATTCATTAACCTAACCAATAATGACTTCCGTTACCACATCTTGTTCCCTTTCTCATACGTTGTGGTCATTGCTACACATTAACCTCTTCCTCAAGTTGAACTTTCTCGCTGGGTTGTAAGGTTGCATTTAAATCAAATTAGGGAGAATCAACCAAGAAAACAGACTGTCTAGGAGGAGTAAATTGTTCATTTGAAGGTCCACCATGCTCATAAGTGGAACCATGGTACTGAGAAGAAAATACATCCGGATTATGAAGCAACGAAGTGAATGATGGGAAATTAGAAGGAGATAGTGAGCCTAAATGGGATGATGCAAAAGAGGATGAAATGTAATGAGGAACAAAACAAGACGGAGTTGGAGAGGAAAAGGTGGAGGTTGCTGGTGGAGAAGTGTAATGCGGTTGACTTAAAATTGGGGGCTTCTGTCTTACAACATTTTAATTTTCAATTGATGGTTGAGTAAACAAGTAGCCACCACGATGCTTGGTGGGTCGATCATGAGGAATTTGTGGGTGAGGCAATTCATCGGTCGGCGAAGCAGCTTAGGGGTTCAAGTTAAACCGTTGCTCTCTCATTGCGACTAATATGTTGCGTTAGTCCTGAGCTACCCTGTCGTGAAATTCAATACAATTGGAGCAATCTGTTTGAGAATTAATCGATAGTCTATACAATTGCTCTGCTATGTCAGCCTGTAATATGTATAGCATTTGTTGTCACAATTTATATGACATAAAATGATGTAGCAAATAGGGTGAAAAAGGAGAAAATCGTACCTCATAACTAATAGTACCGCTATTTGTTGGATCCATCGTCTTCTATATTTTCAATACCATTGCATGTACTCCGATGTTCTATCATATTCAACATTTATTGAAGGAGTATGAAAAATGGCATCCGGCCATCTTGCCCATGCGTCAATGAACTATTTGTACTTATCAGCCCAATTTGTACTTATCCTGCCACGTAACAGAATCATATGATAATTGCCCAATGAAACAAGTGTGGCAGGAATTGGCTGTTTGTATCCAAATTGTTTCAACACGTGATCGGGGTGATGCCATTCAATAATGTGGAAACATATAAGAGACACAAAAGCAAGACAAATTTTAGGGGTTGCAAGGCAATACTCTGGAATGAGTTGGTGAAGTTCAGGAGATTCATATGGCCTCCAAATTACCTCATTATTAGTCATTCTATTCAAAGAACTCCTATATTGGCGTGAATATGTGACAAATGGACGATGATTTTGTCCCCCCCTTTTTCCACCTATAATTAGTGAAAGAATCGTAAAGTTAGTATCTAAAATTGACGTGATGAGCGTGTGGTGGTTGCAATCCCACTTGTGAATCTTCAAGTGCAGCTAAAATTGAGCGATGCCTATATGAAATTATGCAAATTTCATACCTATCTTTTGTAACACAATGTCAAACAAGGTATAAGAACCATGTCCAAGCTGCTCTTGTTTCCTTTGCAACTACAGCAAATGCACGCTTGGTACTGTGGTGGATTCATACAGGTATCATACCTGTAAACTAGATTTTTCACAAATTGATTCAGAGGAAGTTGTAGCTTATGTCCAACAACTCTCTTCAGTCCATCCAATGTAATATCGTCATCAATTTTCAATACTTTGACTCTATCGCACTCAAATGTTGTACCGGCAGATCCATTAATAATTCTTTCATTTGCAAATATGCATACGAACTCCTTCTTATACCCCATTCTAATTGACAAATTTTACGGATTACAAATCACGTAATTCGATAAGTACTAAATTATTAAATGTAACATTTAATTTTAAACTCGTGAAAATGGTATAAAATGTTACATCACACACACATATCTAATAAATGAAAAATATAATTAAAACAAAAATTAATTCTACAAAGACTTCCTTAACTTTAGTATAGATGGTGTTAAATTTTTTATTATTTAATTATCTATTTCTTATAATTATAAAAAGACTTGTTGAACTTTGAAAAAATAGATAAATTTTTAATATGGCAAGCAATAATAGTTTTATATTTAATTAAATATATTAGCCTTTACAGTTATAAATATAAAAACTTATTAAAAATAAAGCTCCATTTATAATATTGAATAGGTTGAATTTTATTTTCATAAACTTGACTCTAATCTAATTAAAAATTTAATCTTATTTTATTAATAAATCATAGATTTTTTTTTCTAAACATTTATTCGCAGGTAGTAGACATCAAAAGATACTTTGAAATTTTTAAAATTAATTTTTAAATCAAAATTAAATTATATTAAAACAAAGAAACAAAATTTAAAATATAATTGAGTGAATAAACTAGAAATAAATAAAATTCATAAATTATTTTCCCTTATTGAAAAAATTTAAAATAAGTTATGTAAAACAACCAAGTTTATGGTTGTTATTGACATATTTTATTATTTATTATAATACTTATTTTTCCTTAAATCAATATATTATAACTAACAACTTGTAAGTAATAATGAGATGTAAATCTACTAGAAATATCATAGTCCTATAAATCATATATGTCTTTATCTTTCAATCTAACAATTTTTCAACTACGAAATTATAAAGCATCCAAACAATATAAAATAATGGCAAGATTCATAAAAAAGAATTAATTACAATAAGATACCTTTTTATAAGCTGAAAAAATTATCTCCAAATAATGGTTCACTTTCTTCAGTAGCTTCAACGCACAGATAAAAGGATGCACTCAATTAAGTGAAGAAGGAAAAGCTTTCAACAAAGGAAGAAGGAAAAAATGAAGTGAAGAAGGCAAAGATGAAGTAAGCTGTGAAGTTTTTCGCTTCCTCCTTCGTTTATATAGTGCCTCACTTTCATCTGTTTATTCACATGCGTTAGTTCTATCACTCTCACGCTTACGCCTGCCTTCACTCTTCCCCTCTGCCTTCACTCTTTCCCACTGCTCCATCCCATCACCTCCACACTGCCCCTGCCACCCCACGCTTCGTCCCATCACCTGTATACTCTCCTTGGCTTGGACAGCCAAACGTGAACGAGTTTGGTGATTTTGATTCTTGAGAGTGCGTGCCTGATATTGAACTCATTTTTTAGATGAACGAGTTCAGTATAAATTTGAATTTGTTCACTTGAAGAACGAGTTTGATTATAGTATTTACTTAAATATTTTTCAAAATACAGCATTTCACTTAAAAAAAAAAAAAAAGTTACTGTTCACCGTAGTTGCTTAAAAAAAAAAATCCGCTTATCTGTGTTTGGGAATGTGCGTGGTTCCAAGTTGTGATTTGTCAAGAAATGACAATTTATCGCTTCCAAGCAAGCTTGGTGTTGCAGTGATTTAAATGGCCAATCCAAACACACGCTGCTGGTTTTTTTAGTGTGTCTCTATCAGTTATAGATAAACACTAACATGTCCCGTCAAACGAAACAACGGAATCAATCAAATCATATACATAGTGCTCAATCCTCTCTTAACAGTTACTTTACTCTCGTTCTGTGGTTTTGATCCATTTTCCAAGACCCACAAGGACATGTGAGCAAATCAATTACATAAATTTGTCAGTTTTTGCATATCAGCTATCTACTGCATTTCCATGTTTGTGTCCACAGGCTTTATATGTGAATCAAATCCATCTTTGCATGTTACCCATTTTCATATCGATCAAACAACGTATTATATATATTAAGACAGGCGAGAAAAACTTGTGTTCAATATATTTGAGAAGGTATAGTAGCCAATAATACGTGGTTTGTTGTGGTCCTCTGATAAACCCTCATGCGCGATCACATTGCAGATTTGTTCACAACAAAACCATTAATTGCCAAGCACTCGGTTTGGTATAATTTCATGAGCTTTAAGGTGAAGTCGGAGTAAATAGCATGTGCGTGTACAAGTCTAGAAATTAAACTTCGCTGTGGCCATGTGTTCTGTTTACTGTTACCGTTATTCTGTTTGCGTCATGCAGTTTAGTTAGTTCAGTTATTGTAACTAGTTGAATATGTTATACATGAATAATCTTGTGTGCTGTCTGAGCTTAGTTAATATAGAATGAGCTCACTCACTCACTGACTCACTCACTCACTGACTCACTCACATTCTATTGTCTTCTTCCTCTTGATCGTCTCTCTGCTTGAAATCTGATGTATATTCATGATCTCCTACTCCCAATGCTTGTTTGAATTGATTGCAGACCCAGAAGATGATGGAACGAGTCGACGAGTTACGCAGAAAGGTACGTATAATGATTAAGCTTTACTAATTATAAATGAATGTGCAGAATAGTGCTCTGCGTTTTGCCGGATTTTCTCTAGAAACTAGGTACAGTATTTAATAATACGTCACATTAGTCAGTTTGCTGAACTTTGTTTAGAGGAAGTTTGAAAATTTTGAAGGACAAAATATAATCATCTCATAATCACTGGATAGCTATTGTATTTTTAAAACTTTTTTGTGTTTATATTTTTTTCCTTGAAATATTATAATGATATTCACACGCTATAATTGGATATAGAGATCAAAGTAAAAGGTAAATGATAGTATATGATCTGTTAAATAAATGTGGAGCTATCTAGAAATAACATGCAATTTATACGGAGTAAACTAGGGAGCTAATTTACTAAAATCACATTATTAGGGGAACTGATTATATAATTAAGAGCGAAGGTTATCAAGTAGGGCCATTAATTAACAACTTTTTTACTAAAAATTTGAAATATGAGTTGCTTTGCTTCTATTTACAATAATCTTTTGAGAGCATGTGGATTAAACTCTCCCGAATTAACCATGAAAAGCTAGTTTTAGTGCGTGCACGATATCTAGCTATATATATGACAAGAATATAGAATTTATGCTGTTTGATTTACGACAGGAACACGAACTAGAGGAGGTTAACAAGCAACTCAAGTACAAGGTATATATATATGCCTTAATTCTTAAGTATATATTATCTCTCCAATTGTGAATGTAGGAGTTAGGTAATTAATTTGTAAAAATTAAAAAAAGTGGTATGTATACTCTTTTGATGAAGAACCCCTAATACCTGTAATTGATAAGGAGAATTCAATTTAGACAAAAAAAAAAGAAATTTAAAGAGATAAAATGGATCAAGATCCTATATTTATGATCAAAGCATGTCTACTAATTCTTACGTATGGAATAGGTGAGTAATGATTATTAGTAGACAGTGGTATCATAATATGGGGGTGTTATGGCAATTTAGCAATTTGCTTCTTGCAGTATTATTATTATTATTATTATTATTATTATTATTATTAACTGCGAAAACCTTCAGCTTCAAGAAATATATGAACGTAGCCAAACCGTAGAAGATGTTGAAGTCCAAACAGCCACAAATCTGAGCTCCTTACAAATATGGTACATCAACATTATTACATTCTCACTTTTTCATTCACCCTATGGGTTCATTAGCTGCAGCTCTTTGTGACGTCCCAGAAAAAAAAGGATAGTTCATTAAATCGATGAAAAGTACTACTATTGCCTCATCATGTCTTTCTTGATTTTCTCATGATGGAATTATTATATGATAGTCAAATTGGTAGCAATTAAATATAGTTTCGTCAGATGATGCTTTTTTTTTTAAATAACAATCATTGTTATTTTAAAAATTAAACTCGATATATTAGCATTTGAATTGATATCTTACAATCATTGATGATATAACTCAATTTTAATTAGCCATTCTCTTTCAATGCTAATAAACTAAATAATTACACCAAAATAAAATAAATTAATTAAATCAGTAAAAACTGAAAGCTGCAGCTTTGATACCAATTGATGATTGTTCTAATTACAGGCATGGGCAGAAGGAATATAGTTCAAAAGGGAAAGCGATTGAGACGAGGACACAGCAAGGTGGTGGGCACATCATTCATAATAATAATGGATGGCTCATTTGAAACTTCATCCAACTCATCAAGTTTGGAGTTAAAAAGTTTCTCCTAATTTAATATATATAACTATGCTCCATATTAATTTACAGGCATATCAACTGTGTGAAATGTCCATAAGTGACACAACATTAGGGTCCTTTGATTATGATATATATATACACACACACGTAGACAATATTGTAGTTGCTTATTAAGTACAAGCGACAGATATCAATAACATGCACGGTATACGTATATGCATGCTACGTGTTATTTGACTATTTGTGTAAATACAAGATTGTGCTTAATTATTAAGTCCGATCGACAAGTTGTTTCATCTCTTTCGGCATCGGAGGAGCTCAGTCATTTCGTCTTCTTTTTCCCCTTATTTTGCCACAAATTATTGAGCTTCGGGCTCGAATTCTTTAGCTTCAATGGACTGAAATTGAAAGAAGCTGATGAAGATTTTCAGTTTCCTGTGAAAAGGACAAATTGTAAATTCACCAGATCCAAGTTTCATCGAGTTGTTCACCATGGGTAGACAAGATGCTTCCAGAAATTTCATCGAACGCAAGCCGGATGTGAATTTACCTCATTCGGGATTACTATGCAACCAACAAAAGTATATGGTGACAGGTACACATTTGAGAGAAAAATATATGACATTTTTTCCCCTTAGCCCATAAAACAAAGTACATACAATTAGCTAGCTCACCATTGGACTTCTAGCAGGCCTCTTCCTCAATTATGAAGTCAATTTTCTAATTGCCTTCATGGGCCCACTATTAGGCATTCTAATTTATGCCATTACCAATACATGTTGGATCTAACCAGGGATGTGCATGAATCATAAGATATTGGATTGGTACCCACCAACCTGAATTCTAGTTTGGTATATAAACCTCAAACTATACAAGACAACTCTATGTTTAGTTTGTCTAAGATCATTTATTATTCTAGTTGAGGCAACTCGTTCGAAGTACAGTTAAACATTAAATATAGGTATATCTTTCAGTTGAGATTCGAATATTAGTTCACCACGTTATGATAGATTCACTCCTTACATCAGACCCGACCTCATTAATAACTTTGTTGCTTTTGTAGCGATGTTCGATGCTGTTGTCTTTCAATTTGTATTGTTCACAAAACAGTCAAAACCCGGAGCATATTAGAGCTTGGAGTGTCAAGTAACTGACGTCCCTCCAATATTTTTGCATATTTTTATTGGGGTTCTAATTTAATCGGGAGTCATCTTCTTGTTATTTTTAAGAAATATTATTTTAATGTTGGCAACAAAAAACAAGAAGAAAAATTATACTAATGGGAGGGGAGCGAGATTGATTTGTTTTCTTTTTGATGTTTTGAAGGATTTTATTTTTAGAATCAAATATTGTACTAAATCTAATTTATGAGATCTCGTGCTGCATAATATATGGGCTGAAGTTATAAATTCAAAGCCCAAACAAAGAGGAAGATTGCCACAACATGATGTGATCCAAGTAATAATCCACTACTAGTCGGCCAAGCTAATTTAACTAACCCTCAATTAACAATACCTAATCATTACTGCTCCCAATTCAAAATATAAGGTAAAAAGACAAACGGAATTTGGATATAGGAGAACAGAATCATCCTTCGCAACATAGTAAACAAATGTTCGAATCCCTGCTAGAAAATAGTGTCATATAATATCTCGAATAAGATTGCTTCTAATAGGAGAATACTTATGTTTATTAAAAAAAATATAAGGTAGAAAATTGAAAAGGGGCAAAGAGGATAATGCTGTTATGAGTCATATATCCGGAAACATGACAAGTGTAGCATGATTTATAAATGGGCTCTCCCTCCAAATAGATTAATATTTTGGGATGATTGGAAATTAATAAGAAATCTCAAATCAGTGTTATGGTATCAGAGATCTTACAGCTCACCACACAATTTTTCCTTAGCAAAAATATTTTACATTGACAACTTTACCCTTATATTTATGAATTTTTTACACTCATTATTATAAATGTTGTAAATGTTATATTTATAATTATACGTTATAAAAAATTATATTAAATTTATAAATATAATAATATTTACAATTATTATATAATTATAATTATACACATAATTTATTTTTAAAATATTATATGATAATATTTTATTATTATAAATATTATTATAATAATTATAAAATGCTACCATATTTATAATATTTATCAATATAAATATTGCAATACCAAAATTATATATATAGTAATAATTAAGATATTATAAATACAATTATAGAATAATATAAATTAATATATTATGCAATTTTTATTTTATAATATTTTTTAATTATAACTATTATAATAGTTATTATAAAATATAATTAAAGTCAGGGGTGTAGTGGTTCCTACAAGATAAAATATTGCCCTTCCCCTACCTTTAACGTTGATATACAATGTGAGCCGCAACACTAGAAAAGCTAACCCAACCCAATCTAATAGGCTTGACTAAACAAAAAGGGATTTCAGTTAAAATAAAGCCCAAAAGTAATGGTCCCCTTTTTTAAAGAAATCATGAATAAGACATCCATTGAGTTCAAATTTTCCTTTTTAAATTTATTAGTGGGTAGCAACGGGATTAGACCTAGTGAAAGATGTTAGTTCCTCACCACATGAAGAATTAATATTTGAATCTTCGTTGACAGAGGCATCCATATTTAGTACTATATGGTACCTTAAACAAGATTGCTTACATTAGGATGATACCTCACTACAAAAAAACGTGATATTTGTAGCCGTTATTTTGTAGCGGTTTTCTAAACCGCCATAAAATATGTAAGTTGTAGTGGTTGTGAACTAATTTGCCACGGAAAATAAGCGTTTGCCACGACAGTTAATTAGTAGTGGTTTAAAACCGCTGCAAAATTTGGCGCGGAAGACCCGCCAAAATTGCAGCTTAATTTTGCAGCGGTTCGTAAACCGCTACAATATCTCCTGCAGCGGTTTATAACCGCTACAATGACAACAAATAACCGCTACAAAATCACTTTTTTTTTTTTGTAGTGCCTATACTTTAGCAAAAAAATTATTAATAGGTTACAAACGGAATGAAGTCTAACAGAATGAACTAATCTCTTATTATGTAGCGAACTAGTTAAGGTTCAATCCTTGCAAGGTTAGGTGTCCATATTTAGTGTCTCACTGTGTTTTAAATAAGATTGTTTTCAGTAATAGAGTACATATGCTTAGCAAAAAAATGTTTAGTAATGGGTTAAGTCTAATGGAAGGGACTAATTCCTTAGAACATGATGAACCAATAAGGTTTAAATCTTTGCTGGAAAAATTGCCTACATTTAGTTACCAACATTACCTTAAACAAAATTTCCTTTAAAATATAATACATGTGTTTAATAAAAAAAGAGTGGAATTGGTTTTGCAGACATGGTACTCATTTTGATTAATGTTAGAGCATTGAATTTTTGCATTACAAAATAAATGAAACCAAACAATATATTAATAAGGTGTTCAAATTTTGACCAGTAACTTTTTTAAAGTGGTCATTTACTCTAAATCCATATACACTGTTGTTAATTAAGATCCTAACTTATCAATAGTTTTAGAGTAACTTGAAATTTTATTTTAAATATACGATTTATGATAATAAGATATTGATTAGTCAAAATATGTCTACGTTGACATCAATTATAAAACTTTTACTTATTAATTTTTAAGAAAATCTAGAATTTTAAAAATGTGACGTCATCAAACCAAAAAGTAACATGTCCAATCAAACTATGTACGTTTTTGTCAATTTTGTTATTCGTAGTGTTAGTTTTGTCAATTTTGTTCAACTGTAGGTGTGTCCCAACGAAATACCCCTAGTTTAAGGTTCTTAGCTGCAATTAGGTTGCTTACAAATGACCTAATCAAAATACTCCCTATACATATGTGTGTGTATCTAAAAATAAATATATATATATATATATTACTTGAGTCTCTTAAAAACTAAATTGATCATTAAACCAACTAATATATGAAGCATATTTGGGAGTGATTTTTAACTGGTAAATATTTAATTCTATGCGGTAAATATTACATAGGAAGTGATGTGGAGTGTATAAAATATATTAACTTATTTATCCAACTTAAACTTTGTTACCATTGTTAATTGCAAATATTATTCATATCAATATATATGTGTGTGAGAGAGATAAAATTAATGGCAAATCATATTATTTAAATGGTAAGTTATGAATAATACATCTCACTTATCAAATTTGACACAAGATGGTTATAAATAAATTCTTGCACCTAACGTACATTGTCAATGTCCAATTGATGATAACTCTTTTAGAAGTGTTTTGTGCCTTTACCCAAACTCCAATCAGATATTGAATCAAAATTTGGTAGATTCTCTAATTTATTTCTAAACGCTAAAAGTTAGGAGCATTTACTGCATATACAAATTTAAAATATAAGTTACTTTCAACCACTTTCTTAAAATTAAGAAAGAGCAATTAGTTCATTAAATTCATTTTAAACGGAGAAGTTTTCAATTTTGCCCTATTCATATATGTATAACATATATTCCCTTTTTTCTATATTCAATGTGTAACACCAATAAACAGGGATAAAATTGAAACTCCCTCTTACACTTGGGTTGATAATAAAAGTTACTTCAACTATTTCACTAGAATTAAGAAATAGAATTAAGAAATAACAGTGATCACATTAAATTGAGTCTTAAATTAAAAAAAAAAAAAGATTTTCTTTTATTGTGAAAAAAGATTTTCTAACTTCACCCATATTAAATAAAGTTTTGAATGAGAGAAAAATATATAATAAGTCAAGAGAAAAACTTACATACTCTCGAAGTGTCACGCCATCCATACTCTATCAAACGAAAAATATTCCAATTATTCTTTATTATGAATCTCATATTCAATAAATTTCTTTTGATTATTTCCCTATTAATAACCATTATAATAAATATTTGTGGGACCCACAAAAAAGGACCATTGGAACTTTTTACTGAAAAAGAGTACGAATGACATGATACTCCAGGAGTATGTAAACATTTCTCGTGATATACTTACATATTTCCGGAGTGCCATGTCATCTATATTTTCTCCAATAAAACTATTCCATTTATGTTTTTTTGTGGATCTTACATTCCATAAATTTCTGTTTTTCAGTAGCCATTATAATAGATATTTATAGAACTAATAAGAATGAAAGTTGTAACATGTTTATTGAAAAAAAAATATGAATGATAATGCACTCTGTAAGTATGAAAGTATTTATCATAAGTCACAATTAAGCATTAATTATAAAAACAAAATTGATAAGTAGGTATTAATTACCCCCAAGTGATTATAAGATAAATTTTTGCATGTTCTCAAAGAGTCATATCATTTATACTTTCTCCAATGAAAATGTTCTAATTATCTTTATTTGTGAATTCAACAAATATATATTATAATAATCAAGAAAAATAATGTGATATGAAATCTACAAAAAATGATAATTAAAATATATTTATATAAAAAAGTACGAATAACGTGAAACTCTAATAACACGCAACTATCTCATTTGTTATATATTGACAATTCCTTTCAGAAAATGTCCCGCGTTACATTCCAGAGGGAGGGAAGGGTGAGGTTGAAAATATTGACAAAGAGGCTCCTTGGTTTCAGAGAGAATTTAGCATGTGCTTCATTCTTTCCCAGAAGATTGCATATAGCTTTTCTTTTTTGGTACAAGATTCCATATAGCTTTTCATCAAACAAATGTCCCTAACTTTACAGCTCAAACCTTTTGTCTTTGTCTCTTCTTAGATTCCAATGACAAAGCAAAAATAGGTCCACAGTTTGAGTATTCCCAAATCCCAGGCTCTCGGGGACTCAACCATGTTCGATAGCGTCACATTTTGTAATCTGAGTTTTCAATACTCTTAAAAGCAATTGTCAATAACATATTTAGGAGATATAAAGACAACTAGATTATGAAAATAAATATGGGATATATATATATATGTTTTGTTTACAAAATATCTCTTTTAATCATTTGCATTAAAAGTTATTCAGTTGATAAACAAAACTCCCACAATATATATGCTATCAATAACGAAAATTTAGGAAGAAAACAATATAATTGGGATAAATTGATATACTATCTATCTACAGTCTTTAATATGAGAATCAGTTGATTTCTTTTTATATTAAGAAAGTTAAATATATTACTTTTTTATAACATAAATACATTATATTAAAGTCTTTATAAATAGAATGAGATTATGAGAATAAATACGAGATAATATGTGTTGTTTGTAAAAAGTATCTCCTTTAATGATTTGCATTCAAAATTACTCCATTGATAAAAACTCTCACCATATGTGTTATCAATAGTGAAAATTTAGGGAAAACAAATTAGAGAGTTAGGTGATAAAATAATTGGTTTACTATTGTGGTTCTTAATATAAAGCTGATTGATTTTTTTTTCTTATGATTAAGGAAGCTATATATATTACTTTAAAATATTTATATTTATTATTTTTTCTTCAAATTAATTTACTTGATTTATAAATTGAGATATATTCTAATGATGATCATGATGATAAATATACACTTTAAAGTAATGTATTTAACTTTATTAATCTTCTCAAAAAAGTTAATCCGTTGTTATATAAAGAACCAAAGGTTTTATATTTATGACAGAAGAAACCTCTTCATTAGTTAATTCTCACTAGCAGAAATCACATTAGACATTTGTCGAATAGGGCATCTAACATCAGATAAAAAAGTGACTTCGAATCAAGTGATTTTTTCGACCATTTAGACGGCAGTTATTTATGTGATATTCGAGGAAAAGATGTAACGTTATGCAAGTGATAAGTATGAGAAAATTTTGGTAGTAAACATTAAGACGTCGGTTATCTATAAATCATTGAAGTCAATATTACCTTATAACATTATTTTAATGTTGCTTATAACGTAAGCTAGCTCTGTAAGGTTCTTAGATGTCGATTATGTGTAAATAACGACGTCTCATGTCTCTTCTACATAGGTTAGGGTAACATATGACGTTTAATGTTTCTAGTAACGTTAGTTGCTATAAACGTTAGGAATTAGATGTTGGTTATTTGTAAATAACTAATGTCTATATGTCTTATAACATTACTTAGCATAATACATAACGTCTAATGTTTCTTTTGAGGCTAGTTGTTTTTTAACGTTGAGATTTTGACATCAATTATTTACAAATAACCAACGTCTAACGGTAATATCAATGATTTGTACGTTGCTTTATTTAAATAATAGATGTCAGTTATTTGTGATAACCAACGTTATAAGACTACTAATCATCAGTTATCTAAATTACCGACGTCTTATATGATTGCTTTTTTTAAAGGATTGTAGATTTTGGTTTTCTAACCCAACCTGCAAGTGAAAACAATTTAAGCATATATTAAATAAATAGATAGTTCAATATCCAGTAAATAGATTTTAGCCAGAACATTGTATATATTGAAATAATGAACCATAATATTATACAAAATTGACTTCTATGTATAAGAAATGAACAATCATTGCAAAATGTACAAGTAAGGCAAGATGAAAGTAAAACTATAAATACAAACATACTCTACCTCATTTATTAACGTATCAGTTAAGTTGTTGCGTATTTCATCAATTTGTTGGCGTGTATAAGGAGTGGGGTGTTCAAAAGTTAATAAGTTAATTGAAAGGAAACAAGTTATAGAGAAAATATAACTAAAATTTTGATGAATATTAAGGAATTAGTTTGATATCACTAGCATCATTGAGGTTAACATTAACCCCAGTTGCTAGGATCTACTCAGCTTATTAGCTTAAACCCAATTGAATGTTATTAATCTTGTGTTTATATTGGAGAGATTGCATGTTATCCCAAAAAAAAAAAAAAGAGTTGGAGAGAGTGCATAGATATAAATGTAAATATAAAGGATTCAATCAACTCAACTTATAAGCTTAACCTTTTTCGCCTCCATCAACTATCAATTAATAGTGGCAAATAAATTATTATAACAGATCCAAAATGGAAAGCCGTCCTAACATTCTAATATTAATTTTTCACATTTTAATAACATCAAGGACATTTCCACATTGGTGTTAAGAATCATATTGTTGGATTAGGATTAATGGGACAAGGAATAACAGGTTTAATACTCAAACTTTAGTATTGGAAAAGCAGTTCTGGTTCGGACTTTCCTACAAAGGCAATCCACTCATCACATTCAAGTTTACTTTATCATTATGTTCACTTTGTTCTTTTCCCCTATGTTAGTATGTATTCTATATATATATATATAACTTTAAAATTGTATGTAAATTAAATTGTTCATAAATCTATAAATAATGAATTTTATTTCTATAATTCACTATTCACAAATTAGTTGTCACTTGTTATTATTTGATAAGTTAAAGTTATTATTTGCTAATTAAACTGTTGTTGTCATTGATTTTCAACAAGCTTGTTCCATTGACATAATTTCCAATATCATAGTAGTTGATTTTTTTTTTTGTCAACACTAAAAGTGAACAATAGTTATTATTTGAGAAGTTAAAAATGTTACTTGTTAAACTGTTGTTATTTTCTTTCTATATGTATGATTTTAAGAAACTTTTATGAAAATATACCCCCAGAAGGTTAATCTAAATAATATTGTTATTAACTGAAATTGACCCCTCAAACAGGGGTTAAATTGTAATATAAACTAGCTAGATGTAGACTGTTGATGTATTTTATAATTTTTTTGAATGTGGTAAAGTATACTTTTGATCTTTTAAATTTATATGAAATTTTGGTTTAATCCTTAAATTTAAAATGTGCATTTTGATCATTTCTTTTTAACGCAATTAGTTTCACTTAACTAAAAATACCAACTCAACAAATTTAGATTGTAATTCTGCAATTAAATAATGCTAAAATATGCTCAAATATTAATTATTTAATATATTTTAAAATTTAACTTTATATTATTTCAAAAATTTTTATTAAATGTTAACGGAAAGTCACTCATCTTGAAAATAAATAATAATTGCAAAGAAAATTATTTTTATTTTTATATTGGTATAATGATAATTAATATCCTAAGCTACACAAAAAATATGTCTCAGGTTTAAATTCTTGTCACATAAATAAAAATTTCTTTAAAACAATAATTTATAACTAAAATAGTGAAAAGATTATTTGCTTTTGTCCAAAAGCAAAATATTTTAAAATTAAGGTCTTGTTGAGTAGTATTTAATTACATATAAAACTCTATTTTTTTAGTTTATCCCACGGGTAAATGATACCATTAGAAAGTACATTTATATAAAGGAAGATAGGTAATTTTACTCCTTATCAAGATCTTTCCTAAAAATATTTTTATTGCACCTATAATTTAATAATGAAACTTATAATTAGCGACTTAACAACTAAGACTAAGAGGAACTAATTAATTAATGGTCACAAAAAACCTTCTCTACTCAATCCTAATCATATCTTAAAAATTACAGCTCATACTGTTTGGTAACAAATTTTAAAATCAAATTTAAATAATATAAAATTCCGATTAAAAATGTTACCATGTGACCTTTCAGATTTACGTGGTTACAGTTGTCACACTGAATGGCCCCCACCGACATATACGTCCACTGTGAATAATTAAATCTCGACGTTTTCCTTTAACACACGTTAATCAGTAAAATTATTTATTCAGATGCTACATTTTTGAAAAAATATACCTATATACTACAGTCAAACTTATTTTTCAGGTATACGAGTTCAAATTTGTACTGAATTCATTTACCTGAAGAACGAATTCAATGAAAGACACGCTTTTCCATGCAAAAATCTTTCAGTTGTTGAACGAGTTTGAGAAAGGCCCTCATTAAAAAAAATTGTTACTTCACCTCATGTCAATCTCTTCTTTCTTCTCTCTCATGCGTCACTTTTCTCAAATTTTTTCTCTCTCACACAATTACCAACACACTCCTTAATCTCCCCCCCCAACTGCCCTCCAGCCATTCTCCCGCTCTTCTCCTTTCTCTCTCTCTCTCTCACTCACACACATATATGTATTCCTTCATAATAACAATAGCACTTAAATAAGTTTTAAGGTGGATTTTTTCCATTCATCAGATTTTATTTGCCTTTTTTTTTAATTGAAAGAATTAAATTAAAAATGTGTATATATATTTTTCAAACCTTAGTTTAAATATACATATTATAAAAAAAAATTCAAATCTAATAAATAATAATATACGTAAAAAAATTTAGTTGCTACATATTTATTATTTTTAACTAACTTTAATCAATATTTAAACCGTGTGATTCAGTGAAAAGAATCTTATAAAAATGTCTTGACATATTAATTACTTCTAATTTTTGATTATACAAAATTCAAATATAATAAATAATGATATACTTAAAAAAGTCTAATTGCTACGCTACATGTTTATTAGATTTGAAGTATGTATGTTTATTATTACATGTTTATAATATGACTTTTTTAAGTAATAATTTTTTGTTAGATTTTGAAGTAATAATAAACATGTTTACTTCAAATCTAATAAACATGTAGCAACTAGACTTTTTTTAAGTATGTCATTATTTATTATATTTGAATTTTGTATAATGAAAAATTAGAAGTAATTAATATGTCAAAACATTTTTATAAGATTCTTTTCACCGAATCACACTATTTAAATATTGATTAAAATTAGTTAAAAATAATAAATGTGTAGCAACTAAACTTTTTTTACGTATATTATTATTTATTAGATTTGAATTATTTTATTTCATAATATGTATATTTAAACTAAGGTTTGAAAAATATATATACACGTTTTTAATTTAATTTTTTCAATTAAAAGAAAACGCAAATAAAATCTGATGAATGGAAAAAAAATCTACCTTAAAACTTATTTAAGTACTATTTTTATTATGGGGGACGTTTTGGGCAGGAGAAGGGGGGAATTTTTTTTCATATCCCCAAACTCGTTCAGGAGCTAAATGACTTTAGAGGAATATTTAAAAAAAATATATATATGTCTCCTAAACTCGTTCACGTGGTGAAAAAATTTGGGGATATTGTACTGTACTCATTCTTCAGGTGAACGAGTTCAGTACAATTTTAATCTCGTTTTTCATGTGAACGAGTTTAACTATAGTATATGGGTAAATTTTTTTAAAAGTGTAGTATTTAAAAATATCTTTTTCTTATTCATTGGCTGAGGGTACAAAAGTTGTTTTAGCATTGGAGGTAGGGTCCACCAATCCAATCAGTGGGGTAATTTAATAATTTAATTGGTGGGATCCACTAATTATGGACTTTTGTTTGAAACCAGGAACGAATCACGCTGCACATACTTGGGGCAGCTGCCTTTTTCAAAAATACTCCCTCTTATTTTTTCAATAAAAGATTTTTTCGAGGAATTATTTGTTAGTCTCAAATATTTATCATTATTTTCTATTTTATCTTCATTATTGGATTTGGATTAATTTATCCTTATTTTATAAGATGAATAAACTTTAATTTCTAATTTATTACTGTTATTATATTATCATGAAAACAATTTTACAAGATATGTTTGTATTAACTTTTGGAGAATAATTTCTGTATCGATTTGTATAAAAGTCATTTCAAAGAATACATTTTGGAGAATAGCTTCTGAAAAAGTTAGAAATAATAGTTTTTTTTGGAAAACCATGGTTTCAACCCTCAAGCCATGGTTTTGAGGGTTAAAAGCTATTTTGGAGAATCTGAAGATGTTTGTGTGATTCATATAAAATCATGATTTTAAAAGTTAAAAGATATTTTGTATTTTTAAGACATGTTTATCTACCCTTTTTTGAAACCATGGGTTTGAAGCCAAACTATGATTTAAAAATGTACCCCAAATATGCCCGCTGTTCTATTCAATAAATTTTGTATTAGGTACATATGATTTTTTTTTCATTAAATATTTTAATTTTGCTTTGTTATTACTTATTACTCTTAGCGCTTGAAACTTGAAACTTTACTCTTTTAGCGAAGTTAGATTATTAAAAATTGAAAAAAGTGCCTACAAAATAGTTTTACTCTATATTTTATTTCATTTTTATTGTTATTAACTTTACTCTGATAGCTTGTTTAGGAAGTGACAAAATCTTAATTTGAAAAGTCATTTAACACAATCCGAGATAAGTATGTGAGAGAGTTTTATCTCGACTTATGTGAAATTGATTTTCAAAATTGATTAACAAACATGCTGTCAATCATTTACTATTGAAAAAAAAGAAAAAAATCATTTACCTCTCCTTAATTTTTTTTAAATATATGTTAAAAAAAAAGCTTTTGGGTGACAAATCAAGTTATTGAATAAAATTCGTATTAATTTTAATTGAAATATAAATACTTTAAATTTTTTCCCATCAAAGTAAAACTGATTCCTTCGGTCTTTATAAGAATTTTTTAATTTTAATTTTAATTTTTCTATTCAACAATAATTTATTTTCATTAGTCTTTTGTCTTTCATATAAATATATAAATATAATTAAATTTATAACAAACACCTTCTATAAACCATGACTAATACAATTTATTTTCAAATTTTATATGACATACATAAAATGTGTGTATTTTAAACATGATATTTATACTTATTCTAGTACTTACATGTATTTTGGGCTTATCATCTTAAATGAATCTCATTAAATTTTAAAATATAGAAAACTATACTCTCAATTTTAAGTTCTATGTATCTTCAAATTATATAAATACTTATGCTTGTGTGATTTAAAATTGAATATTAAATTAAAAAATTTAAATAAAATAAAAGAAAGAATAAAAAAGGAAAAATGTTTATATCATTTAGGGGGACTCGGACAAGAAAACAGGAGGCGGGCGTAAGATTTAGAAAAGTAAAAAAGACTGTTAAATTTGAACAAGCTGTGACCTGTGAGCCTATGAGCATGTGAAGAATATACATATAAAAATAAGATTGGAATAAAAATTATCATTATCAAATTTTTGTTTCCCTTTGTTTTGTGGCTGCCTGCGTGGTCCTCGTCGTTGATCTCCTTCCTGTCGTCTTCAACAAATATTTGCTTTTAAATCCAACCCATTTCACTTCTACTTCCATTCTCCTTCCTCGTGGTCGCGTTTTCCTCTCTGCACACCACCGTTGCGTAGCTTCTTTTGTCCTTTTCCTTCTCCATCCGCAATACTCTGTTTCTTGGATCAATCTTACACGCCCCATTACTTTAATGGCTCCTCCGCCTACACCTTCAGGTTTTTTCATCTTTTCCCGCCTGTTTAATTGTTCTGTTATTGTGTAAGATTTATGTTATTTACCTTTCGCTTGAAGAATTCATATATATATGGATTGAAACTTGACGTTTTGAGCTAAAAGATCGTTTCTTTATGATTTTTGTTATGGGGGTTTCCTTCTCGTCGGCTTCATACTCGTATTAGAATTTTTTTTCTGAATCATCTGTAGATCTTTATTCTATATATTTGTTTGGATTGCCTTTACCCTCTTGACTGAATGCGTCATGGTTTCGTTTGTAACTATTGAATTCTTTGTGTGAAAAGTAACGATCACGTTTTCTCTGGAAAAGCTTCCTGTGGCATGTGATTACCATCCTTGCATGGAGATAAACAGAACTATAATGTTTAGGGTCTCTGAGTCACTCGAAAAACTTATCTGAGAACAGCATTCGTGTGCTCTATGGCAGTCGGTGTCAAAACCTGGTTTGATTGGGGGTAATAAAATTCATTTCTGATTAGATTTGGGATAATAATTAATTTCTGATTCAACTGGGATGGTAACAAAATAGGGGAAAAAACAACTCGATACATAAATTGAATACTTGTATATGCTGTAGATTTGTAGATGATGGTTTACAAAACGTCACTTGCATGCGTTATGTAGCTGGATGCCAATGGCATGCTTATGTTTGAGTTTTGAAATGATTCTTCTTTTTCATGGTTAAGTAGCAGATTTATATGCATAGATGTTTGAGGGATGCCATGTTATAAATACACTTTAAGACAATCATTCGATGTGAATATCACAATTCTGCTTCTTGTAGGCTGTTTTTTCAATGAACCAAAAAAAAAAAAAAACCATGATTGTGGAGATTCTGTTCTGCAAAGAGATTTAGGCAATATTTCTAGTTGATACTGATTTTCCTTTTTTTTTCAATATAATTTTCTCAATATATTTCAATAGGAACTATGTTGCTCCAATATTTTGTGTGTATGATTCATTGAATAATTTCACTTCGTCTACTCAAGGGGAAATCATTTCAGTCTCCTTGAAAGATTGCTTTTTGATTAATCAAGAATACATTTTCAGTTACCTTGTGCAACAAGCTCAGGAAAATAGCATGATATCTATCCTGAACAACATGAAAATGAAGAAAATGTCTCCCAACAAGCTGTCTTCTGTAAAACAAATGAAGCCATGACATAATTACATAATGATGTGGCTTGAAAACATTACTACATTCAATTAATGCATTCATTTGAAAAGGCTGGTTTAGCAGTACCTGCTTTTGCACAGGTAACGGAGAATGCAAGGACACTGGTTCACTGGTTGTTTGCTTTGGTGAAATGTTGATCGACTTTGTACCAACAGAAGCTGGGGTGTCACTTGCCGAAGCACCTGCTTTTGCAAAGGCTGCTGGTGGTGCTCCTGCCAATGTGGCTGTAGGTGTATCAAGACTTGGGGGTTCATCTGCTTTTATAGGCAAGGTATAGTTAGACGTCCAAGTCTGTTGATCCTGTTGGTTACATGGATTCTTTTTCTATCTTCTTGTTAATGATATCTTTGTCATAGGTTGCTTGTTGAACTGAATATTTTCTTTTTCTTCAGAGGATTGTGTTTGTAATGTATCCCCACACCCTCTGAATGGATGTGTAGAGAAATGTATGGGTGCATGAGCAACATGGCTCGAGTTCAAACCTAAAGCGTATTGCTATTTGTCTTGTAGGTTGGAAAGGATGAATTTGGGTACATGTTGGTTGACATTTTAAAGCAGAACAATGTCGATGTGGTTGGCGTGAGGTTTGATGCTGATACAAGAACAGCACTAGCTTTTGTTACTCTTAGATCTGATGGCGAACGTGAGTTTTTGTTTTTCAGACATCCAAGTGCTGATATGCGTCTTCATGAGTCAGAACTTGATCAAAATCTTCTAAAGCAGGTTTTTATTTCTCGTCTAAACACCCCCCCGGTGGGCCCCCCAAAAAACAATGTCTGACTAAAATGTCTTCCAATATCAGTTATTTATGTTTTCATACCTATCATGTTGTTTGCAGGCTAGGATCTTCCATTATGGTTCCATTAGCTTGATTGATGAACCATGCAAGTCTGCTCATCTTGCTGCCATGAGTATTGCCAAAAAATCTGGTGCTATTCTATCTTATGACCCAAACTTGAGGTTGGCCCTATGGCCTTCAGCTGAAGTTGCTAGAAAGGGCATAATGAGCATATGGGATCAAGCTGATATAATTAAGGTATAGTGCATATACATTAATGTTTTCTTCTGCTTATTTCAATACATAGTGTGGGTTGAAGAGCATTTTGACATCTCCATCCTCACTAACAAAAAGAATATTGCAGCTGATTCAGTGCTTTTATGCGTCTGCAGATAAGTGAGGATGAGATCACATTCTTGACTGGTGGCGATAATCCTTATGATGATAATGTTGTGTTGAAGAAGCTTTTTCATCCAAATCTTAAGCTTCTAGTTGTTACCGAAGGATCAGAGGGTTGTAGATATTATACCAAGGTAGACTTGTCAAAATCAAGTGTCCTGTAAGGGACAAAGTCAACAATTTATTCATTCGCTTTACTCTTTCTCGGGTGTCTTCTCGAATCCACATTGAATTTTCTATATGCTGTCCTTACTCTAAGATGTCATGAGTGTGCTAATATGATAATTGTGAGTTAAATGTAGCCAACTCATGTTAAGCAATATAACATTATCTTGCTTGTTAATTACCCACATTCCAACTAATTCCTGATAACTTTTGTGCAGCAATTTAGAGGCAGAGTTGCCGGTGTTAAAGTTAAGCCTGTTGACACGACAGGTGCCGGTGATTCATTTGTCAGTGGGTTTTTGTACAGTCTAGCTGCTGACCTAAGCATTTTACAGGTACCTTAACAGCAACTGATTGTTAAATAATTGTAGTTTCATATGTCTCTTATACATTAGCACGATTCTGTTTTCGTCTTCACTTGTTTCCTGCTAATTTCTATTGGTGGTGGGTGCCCTGGAAACCAGTATATAAAAGTGAAGCAAAGATGTTTCTCAAATCATGTTTTTAGAATGTAGCAGAATCAAAGAAAAGCCGCAAATTTCAAGTTGAAGAAACAGTATTGTTTATTAAGGTGTCATAAACTAGGAAGATGTTTTTACTTAGCAGGAAGTTGTCTCAAAGAACAAGTTGCATCTTTTACATTTTTATATCATCATCTCTTCCTTCTTCGAATGTAAAAAGAATCGAAATCGCCCGACACGATAATGCCACGGATGTTTGTTTCTCTTTGGGTTTGTTTTATGCAAAGGACTTAGCTTGTTTCCCACTTTCTGGATGTGGTAGGATGAGAAGAAATTAAGGAAGACGCTGTACTTTGCCAATGTGTGTGGTGCCCTCACAGTAACACAGAGAGGGGCAATTCCGGCATTACCTACAAAAGAAGGTGTTCTTCAATTCTTGCTAGAAGCAGCGGCAATTTAGTGTTAGTACCAGGCTGAGGCCTTCTTTTTTTTTGGGGGTTGAAACATCATTTACTGTTTGATGTTCTTGTTAAGCTATGTAGGGCTCTCAGGTCATGCTGATCTTGTTTGTGTTCTTCAATCTGTATTTTTATTATTATTTTTTTTTTGCCCAAATGTATTTCTATTATATAAGTTCACTCCAACTTAAGCTATGCTAGTATACTTTTTCCAAAACCATGGTTTTGGTTACAAAAGCACTTTTTTATAATTCTCTCATAATTGGCAACTAATTTTTGAAACCTCTAATTTTGAGCTCCAGAAGCACTTTTGATGTGTCAGCCAAACATGCTCTTAATACTCTCTCATGTTCCTATTATGGTTTTTTTTTTTCCTTTTTCAATTCTTTTCACAAACTTATGAAAGCATAATAAGATACACTGGCAAGCTTCCATTGATTTTCTTTTCTTTTTTTAGTTTTAATTTTTTATGAACAACTGCCTGAAAATAAAATAATTAAAAATGTGCAAGTTCTTAAATTTGAGAATCACTAAACAAATCAGAAAAATAACCTAAATAAAATATAAAAATATAAAATAATTTAAATAGATATGTATTTATAATATTTCCCTAACTCCTCATATCAAAATGATTTTTATATTTACATGGAATTATTTAAATTATAATTTTCATTCATTTAATTTTTTTTATGAATTACATATCTGGGGAGTACTTGCCACGTGGGTTATTGAATTTGAAGGGGGTTCTACAAAAGAATGAGAGAGATTTTGGGATAAACTCACAAAAGTTGTCTATTTCTTTTTTTATTATCGTAACTATAGCTCTATAATTTTCAAGATAAAATAGATTTAATTTAATATTTTAACAAAATTCAATCTTCATATTATTATTTATATTTTTTTATTATATTTATTTACTTTTTTTAATCATTTGATACCTATAGTGATTTTTCTTGCTTTTTTTTTGTTTACATTGAATATTTATGCTTTTTATGATATTTAATAATATATTATTTTAATATATTAATTTAATCTAATTTTTTATATCTATTTAATACTTTATCTAATTGATTAATAAATACCATCTAAAGGTAACATGGCCATTTTGTATAATTTTTCTTACTTATCTTATTTTTAATCTACGAAACACAAAGTTTAACATTAAACTTTAACATTAAACTATTTTTATACCATACTTAGAAATTTTAGTCAAAATAAATTTATTAGCCCTAAGGAGAGGTTAAGATTTTGAACCAATTGAAGAATCTCCATCCCAAATATTTCTAGCCAACTAATTTAATCTTTCATTTGTTAGTAAACATGATTTTTTTTTTTTGCCAACTAGTAAATACGAAATTTTACAAATCTCTCTTATATAAAATTTGAGTCACTTGATCTTCTAATTATCATGTGAGTTCAAGCTTCAAACATCATATGGTTACTCACTATAAAATGACCGCTTACGGTTGCAAAGCAAAAGATTAATAAAAGAAGGCCTAACTATTTAGCTCCTCATCGAAGAGAATATAAAAGTTATTATTATCTTCAATTCTTCATATAAAAACCACTTAATTAATTTAAAAATATTAAGAAAATTAAATATATTATTTAACTATAGCATATATATTACATGAGATCTTAAAAAAAATTTATGTGTATAATTAGATTATATATTAGTTATCAATCGGACAAATTAACTTGAACGAAAATTATAAATATAAATATAAATATTTTAAAATAATTTTATTTACCTTTTTCAACTCTTCGAAAAAAGTCAAATGACTCTTTAGTAGTATGTAAGCCTTAGTTGACTATTTTTAGGAGATTAATAAAATTAAATAAATTATAAAAATATTTTGAAATATTTATATGTATTATTATATTATATATCAACTTATAAATAAGGAAAATCCTGAGAAAAAAATAATAAATTTATCAATTTATTTAAATTTCTTTGTAAGCTAGTATGAATGAAAATGAGGATAATTTTTTCGAAGGGCCAATATATATAAACATCCTTCCTTCCTTTGCTTTTGCTTTTTTTTTTTTTTTAAATTTTTTTTTTTTTTTTCAAAACTGAGTCTGGTACAAAACCGTTTCTCGCTGCGTCATTTTCTGTGACGAACGTGGTTTCAATGTGCAGAAAGAGAGCGTTATCGGAGAAAGACCCAAACTTTCATAGCTAAAGCGAGGCCAATCCTCCTTCTCCATATACACATTGTGAAATTATAAGTGTGTTACTGGCTGAATTCAAATCGCAAGACGCGCTTTGCTTCTTCAGATATGGCTTCTAATCCTTCGCTTCTCCCTGAGATCGGACCCGATGGTCTCCCTAGAGAAGCTCCTGTCATTAGCTACACCGAGAAGGTTCTCCTCCTCCTCTTTCTCATTTGCTCAATCTCGTGATTCTTTGCTTTTTTCTTACTCACTGGATTTTATTGCAGATCATCGAGGCAGAGCAGCTTCAATTAAAGAAGTAACTTCGCTTTCTTCTTCTTCTTATCCTTCTTGCATTCTAGTCTGGATCTACCTGGTGTTCATGCTGGATTTTATTCATTGTGTAGTTGCCTCTTGAAACTCTGATTCCTGTTCATATATGCTAATTAATCTACTCCAAAATCAGAACCCGTACTAAGATTATTACGCATTTAGAAGGAATTTCAATGTCAATTTGTCTCATTGTCTCCTGTTCAATTAAGAACATATCTTGTATTATAGTTGGATTATTGCTCGCTGCATGAGGGCTCTATTATTTTTAGATACATTGAAGAGAACTACTCTAAAATTCGTGATGTGGAACGCGAGCTTGCAAATCTTACAATGGAGATGAAACTCACTTCTGGGCCAAAGAAAGCAGGTTTCTATATTATCATTGCTATGTGCTCTATCTGTTGCACATAATACAAATAACTCTTCACTGGTTGTTATAGAATTATGACATTGCTTCTCTTTTGTGATGATGCATACATTTTTAAGCACTCGAACTTCTGAGGAAGAAAATAGAGGCATCAACAGAGAGAATTCGTGAGGCCAAGCGTAAGGAAGAACAAGCACGAAAGGTGTGTTTGCTACCTGAACACTCAACTTTTCCCCACAGTTGTCACATCATAGATTCCTTTAGTGGCATAGGTGCCTACGCTAACAGCCAACACAATTTTAGTGTGCAACTCCAGGTCTTAAGTTTACAGTTAGCTCATGATAGGACTCCATAACTTCTGTCTATATTTTGTTTGCAGTTGAATCAGTTTTATTGTCTTATGTCTTCGTTAATTAATAAATTAGGTCTCATGATGTTGGTTGTTAATGTCCAAGTGTCAGTTATTTATGTGTTTAGCATGTGTTGTCTGTTACAAGGCTATAAAAGTACTGGCGAGTGTATTCTAAAGGAGGGCAATGAATATTCAGTGAATTGTACAGAGATTCTCCCTTGGCTTTGGAGGATTTATGGGTTAGATTCTGACTCATTTTCTAAAGATTCTTTACCTTCAAAACCTGTGGTGGGAAGGAGCAAGACTGAGAACCTCATGCTGTAGTTCCTGTTGTAAACTTGTGGGAAATCTGCCCTCTATGATCCCCAAGATTCTTCTTCCCTCTTAGATCTATCTATTCTATCATTTTCTCCCTTGGCTTTAGATTATTAATTAGATTCTGACTCTAATCGTCGAATCCGATGGTTCTGAATAATGGTTTACCATATGTTAGAGAGTGAACTTCTTTTGCATTGTAGTTAAACAAGAGCTCATAGATATGTGATTGTGACTCTTTTGATTTCGATGTAAAAAATACAGGAGGTAGAATCTAGAGAGTAATAGGAATAGCTATCCAATAGTCTTCTCTAAATTTGAATTCAAGTCTTGAAAAATTGGAACACATAATAATCTGTTAGAAATAAGCAGGCAAACTGATGGGCTTGAGTCACAAGAACTTATTAGCTATTTTTGAAGGGATAAGGAGAAAAATGAAGAACTTAGACATGTATATGTAAGCCCAACTAAGGCCGCTGATACAATAATTTACTTTATGGCTGGCTGGTCAGAAAATGAACTAGGAGGTGGTGGCCAGTTAATTATATTCTCGTTTAACAAGATATTCGTTTGCAAACATTAGGGTCTTCTAAAAATGATATGCACGTACAAGGTTTGAGTTTCAGTATAGCATTCGCTTTCTTTTGACTAATGAAATACTTAAACAAATTCAGTCCCTGCTTCCTTCTTTGGAATAGAATAACCCTTTTCAAAAAAAATAATTCTCTTGAAAAATTCACAATGGTGAGCAACCAGAACATGATACATGGAGTTGTTAATAATAAAAAGTGCCAAGAGATTAGAAAGAAGACACCACTATGTGTAAGAGTTCTGATATGAAAATCAATCTTCTACATTAACTTAGCAAACATTTTCAGAGCTGGGAGGATTTAAAAGCATTTACATCCTATTCCTAGCAAGCTTTATTGGATGTCCCTGAAGCGACTTCCTAGCAAGCTTTAACCACTAGATTTGTCCCAAGAACCTGGCAAAATTCTCAAGAAGGAAATATAATTCTCATGAAGAGCCTCTCGCAATAACTCTTCATAGAGTATATATTTGTTACAGAGCTCTCACGTATCTGTGAGAAAAGAGGAGAATATCTCAAACTGGTGATTACTCTACTCTTCTTTCTCTAATTCAATCTTCAATGAAGGCTGGCATCTCTATCTTTTTGAATGTTAAAGACCAAAGTTACTTCTTTTCCCCTTTCTTGAGGCATTGCATTTTATTCATTGGAAAGGAAAAAGAGTTGGTTTTAAATCAAGAGAGAAACAGAGCATGGGTTTTAAAAAGTTCAAATAAGGTATGCCCTTTTCTAAACTTGTGATAATAATAGATGCAGACCTGGAAATACATCACACTAGTAATAACTGATTAATAACCACTGGTAAGCACTCATGCGAATTCCCAAACTGACCTTTTTAGATCATCAATTGGTCATTGTCAAAACATCACTTTATTAAAAAAAGTAATAAACAAGAGGGGTTGAAAATGTTAAAGTAAAATTCAGTTCATCTGAAGGAATTTTAGAGAGACTAGGTTTGAGGTAGAGGTTTCATGCATTTTCTTGTGGATGTTTGGGGAGAGGCCTAACCTCTTGAAATCAAGAAACCTATTTTGGCTATTTCTGTATTCTTTTCCCTTCTTTTGTGCTTTGTTAGATGCTTGGTTATATTTTGATATAACGACAACTCTTCCCAAAATCAGAGTTTATACATGAAAGGGTGAGGAAAATGGGGACAAGGATTGAGGTAGGACAGATTTAGGTGGGAGCAGCATTTTGGAGTAGTTGTAAGTAACTTTTTTTTTATAGATATCCCACATCAGAGGAGTTATGTAGATCTGATGTTGTTTAGAAGAGTGAAGTGTAGAAGAGTTTCTGGTCCCTTGAAAGTCCAGTTAACTTCCCTCTGTTATTTTGGGTTATTTATTTGTGTGATCCCTCATATTCTGTGTTGATTTGTCTTCGTAACTATGTATTGAAGCAGGGTGTATTGGGTATTTGGGTTTTGGCTGAGATCAGTTCTGTCATTGAGTGACTGATATGGTGTAATATTTATCAATGAAATATCAAACCTACTTTATTCCATCATTTGCTTTCGATTATTTCCTTTCTACTGTTATTTCTTTGTATATTATGTTGGGTCCTATCAGATTTGTTGTTTTCATTGCTATTTGGGAATGGCAGTGCTGTAAAGCAGACATGGGGTGTGCTTTCTTACTCCTTGTTCTGCCAGCAACTGTCTTCTCTGTTCCCATCCCCATTTTAGACGGAATTTTCCCTCTATCTACAATCCCTACATGGCTGCATCCCCACTGATCCCTATTGGGGAACTCTGGGGGGTAACACAGCCATAGATTTAGCAATGATGAGGTATAATCACATCTCTACAATGAGGGAGGTCAAAGATCGAAGAAGTGGCTTTTACTATTAGATGGGAAGTTTATAGATATAGTTTGAGTAATCTAGTGTTCGTTTATATTTAACATAACTAAAGAAATGACTGATTCTAGCGGAGGTTATGAATTAAGGGACTTTTTGCCATCCTGTTAATAGGAGTAATGCAAAGATGGCTGGGGACTGAAATTATATTACAAGCCTAAATTGGTAATTAAATTAGAACCAATTCTCAATCCACATAAATGTATTGTTCCATATTCCTAATACATGTAGCGTTCCTTTCCCATAACCTTTTGTACCTGTAGTCCTGTACCATTTTCCATCATGGTGTTTGTTAAAGTAGGGAAGACTTTGTACATGGAAATAAGATTTCTGAATCATGAGTTATCACAGCAATGCATATGAATCTTAGCTCCTCTTTAAGCGGCTTGATATACTGATGCTATATGACTTACACAAGGTCCTGTCTATAACCCTAATCTAGTTTATAAACATCAGAGCTTTAAATGTAGTTAGTGTTATCACTACTTGCTTCTTTAAATGTAGAAATCTTGACTGCATGTACTGCAGGTATGGGAGTCAGCATCGAAGGCAGTAGCGGATGAAGAGGCTATTAAACAGAAGCTATGTGAAGACTTGAACAATCTGGTAGTTAGATTGTTAAATGAATACCTATTATGCTGCATTATAATAGTCTGTTTGATCAAAAAATGCTTTGCAGGTCCAAGAGAGCAGTAACAGTCAGTTTTCTAGGCTGGAGGAATTAAAACGACGATTGGAAGCTTTGAATCCAAGTAGAGCATCAACCACTCCTCATCATGTATGTTCTCCTTTCTGCAATCCTCATTTTCGAATCTCTATAGTTAATTGCATCTATAGACTTTAGCACCAAGTAACTGTTGACTAAATCGACTTTAATTTTTACTTTTTGTTCCAAGGTGTGAATATCATTTTCCCCCCTGGCCTGCGTATTTAACTGGAGCATACTTGTTTGTTTAGCGCTAGATTAAGTGTTGTGGCTTGTGAAATATACCCTAATGAAATGTGTCATGATCTAAAAGGTTCTTGGTGAGCATTGAACCATTGAATTGAGTTGTTAATTGATATTATAAATCCTTAACAAGGCCGACATAGTTTATTCAAATAATATAGGAAACTTTGGCAAAATAAAAAAGAAATTATAATGGAGCAAATTATCCCATTGCAGTATTTTTAAACTGTTCTAAAGGAATACATATCATTAGGGACTCTTTTAAGACTGATCCCCTAAAGTCACTTTGTGGACCTGATCTGCAAAAAAATTGTCTTCAGTGCTCCTGGGGATGGGTTGATTCTCAGGTTGAATCCTCTGTCACAGCAGTAAATGGATCATCCTCCTATATGGCTTCCCTTGTGAACTTGAGAAGCATTCTAGTGAACAAGTGAGGCTTCCAGTGATTACAATGAGACACGGCAGAATTCCTAGTTGTTCGCTGAAACTTCTAATATAAAATAATGGAAGTACCCAACTAGGCTGGTAGTTCAAACCAAATTTTATAAATAACCATTATGGGGCTGAAGATTGTGTAATTTTGGCAACTGCTTCAACAAGTACTCATAGTATTAGATGAGATTATTAGTGTGGAATTAACAGTTGGTAATCTCTTTACAGTTTGTTAGTACATTGGGCCGGTTGTGTCCCTATGAGCATAGCCTCGGGGATGAATTGAATATTACAGGGTTTTCCCTTTCTTTTGTAGTAGTGTTTGCTGTTAACATTTGATTGGTAACGACATAAACTGGTTGGAACTACTCCTTACCATATCCTATAATTCAAGAAAGTGGAGATGCAATTCAATTAAAATTCTCAAGGGAATGGATTGTTGTAGGCATAACACCTGATCTCTATTCTGAAATGAATAGTTTTTCCGTCCAACTTCTGAAATAGATAATTGAAGATTCCTTGGTGCCTGAGTTTAATGTGCAGGTGTATTTATTATATTATCTAATGTTGTTGTCCTTAATGCATGGATTTTGAACTAAGGTTCTTGTAGCTAGAGATGTCAAGAGACTGTACCTATAATACCCCTTTATTTTTGTGATTGGAACCAAGGAAAAAGTTGTCTTCCTTTGTTGTTTCCTGTTGAGTCTACATTATGTCATGTCTTGAATATATGCATATCATGCTAGTAAATTTTAGAATCTTGTACTTGAATTTTGTTAGGATGAGAGATCAAGGAGTTCTTCTCAGGATGATACAATGAAAGATTTGTCCTCCGTTCCCAACACAAGGGAACCCAATGGGGTTTCAGGCGATAGCAGTTCCGACCAAAGAAATGAGCAGGAGGGCCGGGGGACGAACGGACATAGTCAGCAGCCTCCTAATGAGGGAGGAGGAAGAGGTAAAAAGAAAGCTAACTTCCAATTAAAAGGAAAGGGAATCGGTGCAGTGGTTAAAGGTAGACCGTCAGCCCCCGGGTGGACTGGGTCTGGGTTTGATGTGGATGGTGGAACATGATTTCATGATCTGTCAGTAAAAGCCTATTGGAGGAGAAGCCATTACTTTTCCCCGTACAAAATATAGTTTTTCAGTCTCTTCCCTGCTTTTTATCCATTGACTGGGAAACTTCATGTACCTCAATTGTATGTTGCTTATGGTTACAGCTAGTTGATACAAAAAAATGAGGGGCCTTGCTTGTGTCTTTCAGGCCAGAACAAATCAAACATTGTAAGTCAAATTTTCCCTTTTGAT
This sequence comes from Vachellia collinsii, assembly GCA_006871305.1. Lineage (NCBI taxonomy): Eukaryota > Viridiplantae > Streptophyta > Magnoliopsida > Fabales > Fabaceae > Vachellia > Vachellia collinsii. Next base: position 45,236 of record QFDD01120090.1, read on the forward strand.
GTGTTTATTCAATCACTTATTTAGTGATTTCTTTGTTTAAGTACGATACTGCTTTAGTATTTTCTTCTTCTTCTTTTTTTTTAGAAAAAAACAACTATTGCCATGGCAGTCCTTCCATTGAATGTTTCTTTACGCTTGTAACCTGAGAATAGTTGAGTTGTGAGAAGTTAATATCATGCACTAGCGTGAGTTCCATGCATTGCATAGAGGGAAACATTGCAGCATGCTAGAGTTTTTATATTATACTTTAGCATAAAATTAGTTGACTAATTTGGATAGAATGAGAAAATTAAATAAATTACTTTGAAGTATTTATATTTATCATTTTTTCTCCAAACTAGTTTACCAGATTTATAAATTAATATATAATGTAATGATGCACATAACTATTTTGGAGAGATTTTTTAATATAAGATATAATTAAGTAATTTATTTTTCTTTAACTATTTCAAATTAATTAACTAAATCTCATATTAAGAATTGGAGTTAATATACAAATATATAGAAATTGATACTCGTTGCCTAATGACTTATTCTAGAATCTGTCAATGCATTGACTCTTAATAGGACAGATGACGGGGCCATTGTATATCTGGCAAGTTTATGGATTATTTGTTGTATTTATGTTCGTTCCATTGATGAAAATGGCTTAGTGGACAAGCCTTCCACTAATTTTTGGGGGCTTGGGGATTGATGGACGTAACAGTCTTATCATCATAAGCAAAAAGAAAGGCTGTTTTTTTAAAAGGGTTAAACATACTTTTTATCCCTATAGTTTACCTCAATTTGAGTTTTGGTCCTTGAAGTTTAAAAGTGATGTTTTTGGTCCCTCAAATTTGCTTTTTTTAAAGCTGTTAGTCTATGTAGTTTTAAAATGTCCCTATACTTTTAACTAATTTTATTTTTTATCCCTATATTTTGAATGAATTTTGATTTTAATCCTTATACTTTGAACGAATTTTTATTTTAATCCCTAAATTTACCTATATTAATTAACGCAGTCAAACATTCAAATCCTTAAGGTTATGTTTGGTTTAGTGGGAGGGAATGGGAGAGGATGGATAGAAGGGAAGGGCAAGGGATGGAAGGGTTTGATGTTACCTTGTTTGGTTATGTTGAAAGGGAGGGGAAGGAATATGTTTTGAGTTTGGTTCAAAAGAGGAAGGGAGGGGAAGTAATGATTAAGTTACCATTATGTCCTTATATGTTAGTTCATATTCTTTTTACTTATATATTAAACAAATTAATTTACACCTTATTTTAAATTACATAATTTATCAAAATCCACTCTCATCTCATTGGTAACTCTTCAATTTTGAGTATATTTGTGATATAAGAAGTTAAAAAATTTCTATATAATTTTTTTCAGTATAAAGATAATATCAAAGTAGCAAATTTCTCTTAGTACTCATTAGATATATATGTAATTTTAATTTCAATATAAATATAATATGTAAAAGTCAATAATATTCAAAACCATATTTTTGTGACAAAATAATGATAAAATTGTGTACATGAATAGAAGTGTTCATACCAACAAGTAATTCATTCATATAGATCCAATAACATCTTCATAATGCAACTTCTCTACACTCTAATCACAATGGTATTATCTTTAAAGATGCTCCTTCTAAAATGCTTACTTTCATGAATAAGACATAGACATTGTGATCAATAAAGGAAAATACTGCTAAAATGCTTACTTTCCATGAATAAGACTAGATAAATAAAACAATTTAGCCTCATCATATATTTCAGGCCAAAAACGTTGCTTTGTTTTTTACAACTTTTTGGCATCATTGAATTTATCAAGAGAAGTCAAGCCGCCCAAGCCTTTTGGGAACCCATGAACTTGTAATATATTAAGAAATTCAAAGGTTTCCTGCAATTAGGATTGAGCAACGGACGGGACCGGCAGACCCGACGGTCAACCCGTAGCCTGCCCGTTTAGTTTTTACCAGGTTCGGGCTAGCCCGCAACCCGATGAAAGCCCGAATTAAACGGGCTAGCCGAAACCCGACTAGGTTCGGGCGGGTAACCCATTCAATTTTTTTTTTGCCCCCATTGAAACTTGAAGAGAAAAAAACAAAAAACAACCTTTGAATCACAAAACAAGCCAGAGCTCACTTGCACTCATTTAATCGTATCATAAAAAGTACTTAATCAACCATCCTTTAAATCAGAAACAAAAAAAAAAAGAACCAGATTTAAAAGGTAGAAGGTGGCTGTCGGCATTCTCGGAACCGATCTGTGACAACGTAAGGAAGGTGATCAACGGCCTGCAAGGAAAGAACAAAGAAAGAAAGAGGATCTGATGGAGGGAGCGGCGGTACAACGACAACGTAAGAGGAGAGCTAAAGGAGCATAGAGATAGACTGACAGTAGAGACTGGGAGGAACTGAGGAAGCTTCATGAGGGGTGGGTGGGATTTTTGTTTTCATTTATCATTTTATATAAAAGGTTGAATAAAAAAAAATGCTCCCATGATTAATGGCCTAGTGGACATGTGGGTTTATACTTTACCCCTTTGCCAAATAAGCCAAGCAAACTTATCATATAGAGATTGAAAAATTTAAAATATATAATAAAATATGAAATTAAAATATATATATATATATAAAAATATACGGGCAGGCATGGACAGCCCGAGGGCATGCCTGTAGCCCGCCCATTTAATTCATTAACCCGTCCCGTTTAAACTCGCCCGTTACGAGCCTTTTTTGGGCAAGCTTAAACGGGCAATTTTGTCTCCGGGCCCGGGCGGGTCCACCAGGCAGCAGGCTATTTGCTCAGCCCTACCTACAATTGAAGAGGAAAGAGGGTCAGAACAATCAATTTCAAATCTTCACCTATATCTCCTTCATTCTTCTTCCTCAGTCCGTGCACATCACCTCCCACCCTCGCTGACCCCTCCTCCACCATCGTCTAGATCTAACTAAAATGCCATCTCTACCATCGCTTCCACTGCTCCTCGCGACCTCCTCTATGACTCTGCACCGTCGTCCATTTTCTTTTTATGTGAATTTAGTTGTGTCTGCAACTTCTACTGATTCATTCCCAATCCACCATTTATGAGAAGTCTCAATCTCAGGTATACAAAGAAGCTGGTGGCGTTTGGGAGAGCGACCGGAGACAACAAATTTTGCTGGAATATGATTAAATATTTAAGGGCAAATGAGTCAAGAAATTTTGCTCCCCTCCAAAAAAATCCCATTTTGGAGGGATGCAAAATAAGGGGAGGAAAGGGATTAGAATGATAAATTTTGGCTTTCCTCCCCCTCCTAATTTTCAAACCAAATGGGGGGAGGGGTTCATTTTCCCTTACATTCCATCCCCTCCCCCCCAACTAAACAAAGGTTAAAACTATAAGGATAAATTATACAACGTTTTTTTTTTCATGTTACCTTGTCCAATAATTAAGAAATTTCATTATAATTAACAGAATTAGTGAGACATACGTAATATTAATTGTATTAACATTAGGTGTATGTCCTTTTAAAACTATAGGGATTAACAATTTTAGATAGAGTAAACTTGAGGGATCAAAACCACAACTTTTAAACTTCAGGGACTAAAAACCAAATCAAGGTAAACTATATAAACTAAAAGTAGGTTTAACCTTTTTTAAAATTTGAACTTATGATCAACAGTTAAATGACCTTGTGGTTATTTTGAAGCTCACCCTCTTAAATTAGAAAATGGAAAACACTTAAAAAAATCTGATAGAGAAAAATGAGAAGATCGAAGATCATTGGAAATTATTTGAGCCAGGAAATAGTGTTGGAAACTTTGTTTTTCCTTCATGATTAATAAATAGTCACGTGTTCAGGGGAATACGAATGAAAAAAAAACATTAATATATTTATGTAAAACGAAATAAAATTTATTTTGTACATTTATTCATCTTGTACTGTTAATTTAAATGGATTGTCAGTGTTTCATTATAAAAAACAGTTGGGAGTACATGTGCCAGAGACCCGGACTGGAAAATTTGTAAAGGGTGAAATTTATATTCACGTTTCTAGTACATACTACATTCCAATGAAGATGTGAAAGGCTGTTGATTGAACATTCAACATCATAAAAAATTTTATTAGATGCATCGATCAGCTTAAAATATTTTATAGTGATATTTTATTTTAAATTATTTTTTCAGATACAAAGAGCGCTTCACAACTTGAAGTATTAGATACACAAAAAAAATGTTTTAAATTACTAGACACATTTAAATGTAATGTAACAAAAAAAATACTTCAAAATGTTAATTGCATCTGAAAAAAAATACTTTAGAATACTGATGTTGAATACATTTTAAAAAAACTTGAATGTTAGATATATTATAAACCCTGGTTATATTTTCACATTCCAAATAAAATGTATCGGATCAATGGTTAAGATCAACTAAAGGATCATTATATCATTAATAAAATTAGGATAGAAATGGATTAGAATATTAATCTGCGTAATTGTGAAATAGAAATCTTTTGTGCTTCGTTAATTTTTCAAATCTTTTTCAAGAATTGGAAAGCATTTGAAGGAGTGCCTTATTTTATTTATTTATTTATTTATATGAGTTTAAAATTTCAAAAAGTGATTGCGATGCTGTTGTACTAAATAGTTAAATGAAGTGCATAAATTATTACATAAAAGTTGTAAATTGAATTGGGGCTTTATTGTAAATTAAAAAAATGTAAGTTTGAATTTTGAAAAAAAGGGCTGAATGATCATTAAACATTTTGAAATCTAAGAGGATGCAATTGCGCATTTACCATTGTAACACAAAATCCTAATCGCTTAAATAAGTTAATTAACTGATATTTAAATGATTGTTATAAGAATAATTTATTTAAAATATACTACTTTCGGTCTTTAATGTAGGAGTGAGTTGATTCATTTTGGAGATTAAATAAAATAATTAATTAATATATTTATCATTTTTTCTAAACTAATTAACTTAATTTATATATAATTTGATAATACATATAAATATTTTAAAATATATATTTTTTAATTAAAATTTTTAGATTTCTTTTAGTCTCGTAACAAAGTCAACTGGTTTATACTAAAGATGGATGGAAGTATTAATTTGTTTATGATCAGTTTTTATCATTAAACCACAAACTAGCGTTTAAATCAATTAAATATATGGTCTAATATTTTTACATTCATTTTTTTTTTTGGTCATAACTCACACCCAGTATATCCTCGATAGAGCTTGAACTGACGACTCACGTTTAAGAAATTACAACATCTGACTTTTTTAACGTTGATGAAAGTTTAGAAATGATTATAAGTTACAATTAGTAAGATGATACAATAATGAAACTCAATTTTCAGAAGACCCAAATTAATAACAATAATAATAATAATGGAAGCATCGTACGACATTATTCTTTTTCCAGATGAATTAAATCATGAAAGTAAGGTAGGGTCATGTTGGGATTCTTTGAACATGTAGCAAACTTGTCATGGGAAGGAAGCAGCATCATTGTATTTGTATGATAGGAATCCACAAAGAAGAATAAGACAACATGAGCCTGGGAATTCTGCAAACACCCAACAGTTGTTGGGACACGACTAATCGTCACATTTTCCGTTTAATCATTTGGTACTTCTTTTTAACTAGTAAATCGATCATACAAGTTCAACCGATAGTTAAAATTAATTAAAAATAATAAATATATAAAAAATGTAATTTTATTTTTGGCAAACGAATATATTTGTTTATGAAGATGATGAGTGTAGAAAAAAAAAAACAGAGAGACCAACATGCACTTGGTTGAATTGGTAAGGGTATCCAACCGGAATATACGGGACCTCTAGTTTGAGCTCTGGATACAGCAGTGTTAAAATCCTTCGGGAGGCATGCTCAACCCAGATTAGTCAATTGTTCGGATACATGGTAATAGAGTCTAAAAAAAACGTTGGATACCGAATGTTTAAAGGCAAATAAAAACAAAGAAATAAAGAAAGAAAAGAGAGAGAATGAGTGAAATAAGGGTATGTGATAAACATGTAATAAATCATCGGGAAAAAAATGAAAAAAAATGTATTAAATTTTTAAACAAAATAAATTTATTACTTATATGTATGATTAGCCATAGAGAATATTGTTTATAAATACGATTGAAGGGAGTAGTTTGGGTTTGAATGTTTATTTAGAGTTGCAAGTAGTACAAACTCTGTTTTATCTTAAATATAAGATTTCAATTTCAATAAATTTGGTTTTTCAAATTTATATTTTATTCTTCAAATTATCCAAGGTTTAAAAAACTGGATCGGATATTGAATCGGACAAGGCAGCGGGTCAATGGATAATGGTTCAGATCGGGGTCAAACATACCATATTAAAATAATAATATTTAGTTGACAATATTAAAATACAACACTTTTAATAATGTTTAAATTCAAAATATTCATCTTTATTAGTTAAAATTCTTTAATTACTGTAATTAATAATCATTCATAATAAAAAATATCATTAAAATTCATTCATCAACCATAAAAATGTTAAGGATCAATAATAAAAAACCATGTTTGCAATAAAAAAAAGAAAGGAAAAAACGTCGTCTAATTCTTCCCTTCACCACTAAATAAAAATAGTGAAAAAAAAAGGGGAAATTGCATTAAGGTCTCACATAAGAAAATTAATATCAGAAAGGTCCCAAAAGGTTGCTATTGGTAGCTTATTTACTTGTCAATAGTGTTCTTTTACTTGTTTTTAACAACCTTTTGATATCTTTATAATATTAATTTTTTTATGTGTGACCTTAATGTAATTTCCCAAAAAAAAATGCAAGGGAAAGGTGAAAGATAATTTTTTTAAAAAATATATATATAACCCGGTCAACCCGGGTTGAAGGCGGCTTGATCCAGGTCAACCTATCTCTCAAGCTAGCTTTGGACGGGACCGAACCATGGATTGGTTCACTAATCGAACTGGCTGGTCCGATCCGATTCGATTTTTTGAACCATGAAATTATCCAAATTAATAACACTCAATAAAAAGATATTTCATTAAAGGTAGTTTCGGATGCAAATAATTAATATGGTTTTTTAGAAAATTAACGCATATTTTTTATAAGTAACTAAATTAATTGATTTCTTTTTTTAATCAAAGAATTAATTGATTTCTTTAATATTTGTAAATCAGTTTTTTATTTTGTTATCTCTTATTACAATCACATCTTAACATTTTTGAAATTTTTACTCATCTAATTGAATGGTGTACTATCTCTGCATTATATTATATGATTATTTGGATTTAATTTACATAATTTAGATCTGATTATGATTAAATTTTAATCTTGTGCCATGAAATTTAATTTTTCTTCTTTTTAAAGGAACTGAACACTTAAAAAATATTAAATTTTTGAAGAAATTAGCTATGAAATTATTTCCGTGGATAATTCCGTCAGTAATCAATCGAAAATTTTTCATGATAAAATTAGCCACGGGAAAATATTTCATGAAAATTTTCAACGGAATTTCCAACGCAAATTCTATGGCAAACCAAAATTTTATCGGTAATTCTGTAACTAATTTCATGTTTTTTTATAGTGGAATATATATTTATAAAATCTTAAATCACCAATTTATAAAATAAATTAATTGATAAATACAAGAAAAGAAATTAAGTTGAAGTGCATTCAGAACCTTGAAGTTTTTCTCAGATATATCCATCATCCTAAAGTATTATTTTTGCATGATATTATTTTAAGGTGCTTGATATGCACCAAAAATTATTTTAAGATAGTGGACGTATCTAAAAAAATACCTGAGAATGTTGAGTGCAAAGAATATTTTAAGTTATTGAATGTATATAAAAAAAATGCTAAAAAATTGCTGGTTACATCATATAATATTTTAGAAGTTGAATGCACATGATAAACGTTTGATGCACTCTAATCCAATAAAATTTGAAAAGTGTAATCTCTTAAACAGCATATGTACGACAGATCTAAAATAGTTATGTGGAAGAACTGAGTGACTTCTTCTTCTTCTATTGTGTGTAATGCAATTAAAATGATCTGCCATTCTGAAACTAAATCTCAGTGACTCAGTGGTCACAGTCACAGCCTGCTGCTCATTTTCAGGACCCGTTTTAATCTCTCTCTCTCTCTCTATATATATATATATATATCACACACACACACACACACACTCATCACTCACACTCTGTGATTTCCATCCATACTCGGTGTTGAGTCACATCTGAAATTATTATGTGTTGCACATGAGGTTGTATATATGGTCCCCCACGGCCTTGTAGAAATTGAGATAATGTAGAAAATTAGGGTTTTCGTATTTATTATTTCATTAAGCGATATTCAAGCATTGTCCTCACTCAATTGAATTGCCTGTTCCTATTAGCTGTGTGAAGAATTGACTTTGCGTTGCACTAGGTAAATACGTGAAGAATTAAACATAAAAGTGATTAAAAAGATAAGACGATAGAAAATTGTTTTAAATCGATTCAGACATGTATAAAAGGAGTTAGATACACATGAGATAGCATGAAACTTTTTTAAAAGGATATAGAAATATAGAAGAGAATGCCTAACAAAATTATTGTCATGTAGCCCAACCCCATCATGGGGTACTGCTTCTTGTTGTTTTTGAAGTTCAAAATTTTTAAAATAGTAGTTCAACAAAGAGAAAATATTTAATATAGGGACGAGTTTCACTTTTCAACTATAATTAAATGACAAAAAGATTTTCACAACAATAGGAATATGCCTATTCTTGGGGGGGGGGGGCATGTACGGCATAAATGTTTTATTATAACTGTAGTTATCAATTACACAAGAATTAAATTAATTATTTAACTATTTTTATCCAATAAATTAACATTTTAGCAATTATTGAGAAAATTATCATTTTTGAAAAACAAGTAATAAAACTGCAAAATGACCTGCTGAAATAATTTTCTCTCATTTTAGTCCCATAACCTATAGTTGAATCAAGTACTTTAAAGTATTTTGTGGTGTATCTAATAATTTGGATTACTTTTTTAGATGCTTCTAGTACCTTAAATTTTTTTTCAGTGCATCTAGCATTCTAAATTACCAAGTACAAGATCACACAAAATACTTTATGGTATTGGACATATTACAAAATACTTCAAGTGCTGGATTTATCTTCGTGATTTTTTTCTAAAAATAATTCAATTATCTTCTTTAACTTTGGTTGGGTAGAAGTAGCTTGATATCTATCCAGAAGTGAGGTTAATGGAAATGCACTGAAGTAATCAACTTTACATGATGTTATTTTTAATTTGATTTCCTCTAGTGACTCAAAGGGTCATAACATCAAACGGGATAAAAAGATATAACCAGAAACGCACAGAACAAAAAAGATTGAGTCATTGCACTTTTCTTTTCCTTTTGTATAAAAGCGATGTCAGCTTTTGTTGTGAGAGCCTTTTTCTTCCAATCACTCCTCCAATAATTCACTCATCTCGATCAACTTGAATGACTCTGTGTGTGTGTGTCAACTACTATATATATATATATATTATCATGGCCTCACCAAAACTTTAAACTGCACATTCTAATAAAAGACTTTGAAATATACACATATATAGATATAGCAGTACCAGAAAAAAGGTCACCATCTTAGATTACAAACCCTAGATGGAAAAAAAAAAGTATAAAACTCAACAAAACCAAACAGATCTTGACCCACCCAGTGGTAGTGTTTGTGTGTTGTGTTACACTTGTAACAGTTAGAGCGATCATTTACTAGCAAGCAAGCTCTGCCTCTCACCCCCTTCACTTGCTTCCCTTTTATTGAATATAAATTTTTAGTATATGTTCCTCTTATTACCACCATTAATGGCACACTTACTTAAGCTTGCATGTGTCGTACAGTTAATTAATAACCTCTGTTGTGTACTTGCTTATATATATATATATATTTGCTTTGCTATCCGCCTGCTGCTTCCTTCTGTTTGAATTTCCCGCTCTTTCTTATTTGTCTTTGTTCTTTGATTTGTTATCCAAAGTATTGGTTTGTGTAGAGTAGCCCCCCACCATATGGTTTTCTTTCTTCCATGCTCCTTTTTCAATTTTTACGTTATTATTCACGTCAACTTTTAACTGTTCAAATATAATATTTTTTTGTATAAAAAGATGTAATCAATTCAATACAATAATATATGGAACTTGTAGAAAGTCATGATATATATAAAAAGAAAAGTCATACTATTCATGTATTATAACTGCTGTAACTCACATTAGACTAGACTCCATACGAAAGTACTTAAAAATATGTCTAGTTGAAACTTTCTTAGATAAAAATAGGAAAAATTAGGGACAATGACCAAATAAGTGAAAATTTTGTGAGGAAGTACCAAGCATTATTGAAGGTCTTTTAAGATAATTGTAGATATGTCGTCAACCAAAAACCAATAATTAATATATCGTTGCGCCAATAATATTGTAGCTAGTCTAGTATCATAAAATCTATTCTGTAATTAAGTGAAATGTTACAGATATTGGATCATACTTCTATTATCAGGTCGTTATTGGTGTCTGTTCTTCTAGATCAATGTAAATCCTTAGAGATCTCATGTAAAGAAGTGAGAAGAGGGAGAAGAGAGATATATAGAGGAGAGAGAGAAGTACGATTAAGTTTAGCCCTTTCCTTCAACATTTATTGTACAATAACTTGCTGAAAATATTAAATGAAACAGCCTCCCTTTCATTAAAAAAAAAGGAAGAAGTTCTAATTGATCACTTTCCTTTCACTTTTATCCCTTTTCTTTCCATGCATAATGCATTGACACCTGCGAAAGTATCTTTTCTCTTCTCTTTCACCCTCCATTTTTTATTCCAACAGAGTGAAAAAAACATTTAAGAAAATCGTACGAATCTAGCTTCTGAAAACCCTAGGTTATGGATTGATTTTCTTATTGAAATACTTTTTTTAATTAGAGCTTATATTATTAGTATATAGAAAAAGAAAAAAGGATTTTTTTTTTAGGGTTTCAAGGCACTTGCTTTCATTTTGTTATATTCCAGGAAAAGGGAAAATGTCTGTGTTCATGTTTCCATGCAAAACCAACTTTTGAAAATTAAAATCATTTACAGTCTTGTTCTTGTGCTACCTGACAATCTCAAAATTCCATGAAGTAAGAACCAAATAGAATATAATGATTCTCTCCCTCCCTCTCACCATCTTCCTTTTCTTATCCTAATTCAAAAGCTGATGTAAGCATCCTTTTTTTTTTTTCAATTAATATCAAAACTTCCCAATAATTCACATTCAAATTCAGTACTTTTCATGATCACATCACGTTTTAGGATGACAACAATAATTAGAAGTCTAATCAAAGTACGTTAAGGTGCATGTTTTATTACCTTAATATAGATAATATATATGGTCTATATATGACAACTTGACTAATTAAATAGCCGGAAATAAGTCAAATAACCCATTATTTGCACTAAGGAACAAAAGCTAGTATTTTTTTCTTTTTTGGGGAGTGAAATCACAAGAAAACAGTACCAGCCAGGGACCTGTTTAATGTCATTATATATAGTTAGACTCCATCTGCTTTACCGTTACGAAAATCGAGAAAAAAACTCATTTTATATAAAATTTTTAAAGTTGTAAATCCAAACATATCCTTAATCTGTTTGGTGTCTATAGTTTAGCTGATAAAAAATTTTGTTGAAGAAAAAGCTCAATGCTATATAGAATTAAATTTAGAGAAGAACAATATTTCAGAAGTTAAATTATTAATTTAAGACACTACATTTAACATCTTCACCTTACTTGCTTCAGCTCTTAAAGCCTTACATCATTCTATTATTTATATTTTCATCCTTAACATTAAATATATGCATTGGATATATCACATGATAGACCTGATCAATTATTGATTGCTCTAAATTTATATGAAAAAAACCACGAAAAATAATATTATAGCCACAGAAAGTGACATTTTTGAGAGTAGAAATCACAATAAAACCGTTACAAAATAACGGAATTAAATCATGAAATTTCATAAATTTTCACAAGCTATGACCTATACATGCATGATTATAAATAGTTAAATCGAATCCTACATAGATCACAAAGTAAGTAAAAAATAGTAATAACTAATACTATCAAAAAAAAAATAGTAATAACTGATAAACAATTATATAATATTCCAGTAGTAGCTGGTCTATGTACGAAGAATTGGATTCCTCTGCCCAATCTTGTCTTTTAATAAATAGCCAATCAGAAAGCGAGGTGTGTCGGAGGGGTCAGTCAAAATTTAGGGTTCAAAAGAGAGGAGGGGTCCTCGTGGGCCCCAGAAGCCCCCACTAAAATATTAGCCATCACGTGAACCACCCACATGACATGCTCCCCCTCTGCTAAACGGCGTCGTCGTGGTCCTTTCCGTACCACCATTATCACCACCAGCAGCAACACACTCCGTAACCATCATAACAGTCTCATGCAGTAACGTGTCCATTATGTTCCCTTCAATTTCTGCCACCATTTCCTCTGCACTTTTCATCTTCATCATCGTCTTCCCCAAATCTTCCATCTCTATCAACGCATCTTTGTCTTCACACTTCTTATCTCTCTGTAACCTCCCAATCCTCTCCCACACAGCCTCTTCGTTGCAAGGCCCTACAACCTCCAACAATATTTCATTAACCAGATCAAATAGTAACCGTCGGTTACACCGTACACCCACATCATACTTGGGCCTCAAGCTTCGATCTTGAGACGAAACTGAGGAAGCATCGCAAGTGGGGTAGTTCTTCTGGTTTTGGTGGTTCTGGTTCTGATTCTGGAACTGTTGCTCAAGATGGTGAAAAATTGAAGGGTCCAGAGGTTGGGTTGGAGAGAGCCATTGATGGAATAAGGACACTGACACTGTGGAGTTGTTGGTTTTGGTGGTTTCCTTTTTGACTGCGAAACCAGTACTGCTTAGGATGCTTGAGATGTACTCAAATTCTGGACCATTATTAAACATGGAGCCATAGACGCTGATCTTACGTTTGTCTAATTCGTCGACGTTGCTTTCTCCAGTAGTAGTAGTGCTCAGTGTAATGCACGGCGGCGACGAGGGCGATGTCGCTTCCTCTTTTCTTGTGTATGTCTGGCTCGAACCACTAGATAACTGTGAGCTGCAGCAATATTTGGCTTCTTGAGCAACACATACCTGTGTCTTTTAACAAAAAGTAAAAAGAAAAAGTCAGAGAAGTTCATTTTTTTCACCAGAGACATTGATAACCGTACTACTGTAAACATTTGTAAATTTAGTAGTAAGTAATAACAGCAAAAGAAATCGAGTTGAAGTGTTGAACACGCAAGAGATAACTGAAAAAAAATTGAAATACTAAAATTTGAAACTTCTAAATATACCTGTTTCTGAGGTATTTTTGTGGTGGCAGCAGGAGGAGGAGCTATATTACAGTTCGTATTTTTGACTGCTGAGTTGAGGTTGAGAAGATTGATCAACAATGGCTGACTACTTCTCTTGCTTATACCACTAGTACTCTTTTTGTTACAGGATGATGACAACAATGGTCGAACAAAGGATTCATCTTGCTTGTTTCGAACGTTATTAGGCTTCTTGAGCCGTGGACTGAACTTTTCATTCGCTTTCTTACACTTTGGCACTAAAGAAGATTTCTGCTTTCGAAACTGATGATGAGCTTCTTGTTCCACCAATATTGCTTTTGAAACAACCTGTGGTTGATTATTATCAAACTTGACCGGTGGCTTTGGTGGAATTTGATCCTTTCCTGCTGTTGTTACTGTGCTTATAATGTTTTTGGGGTCCATGAATCTGAGCCTCGGGGAACAAGATGGTCGGTTGTTTGAAACCTTACCTGGGCTGCTTCTTAATTCATCTGATGAAGAACATGTCGGCGTCGTTCTGGGAGATTTCTTGCACCTGAATTGGCCCACAAATATTTCACCTCCTCCTCGTTCTGTGTTTTTCACAGTGTTGGTGACGTCAGTGCCTACTTTCCTGTTCATCAACACACTCTCTCTCACCTGCTTCACTATTTGCTTAGCATACTGCCTTGGACTTTTATTACCACTGCGCTGTTCTTCAAACTTGATTTTTGAAAATGAAAACCGAGGCAGCTCCAAATCTTCCCCACCAACGCCCATGTTCTCTTTGTTGATCTGAAGAGACAGCCTAGGTTCAACATCTGATATTCTCGCCGATGATATTCGAGGAGTATCAGATAAGAAACGAGAAGCTGCAATACTGTCGTCCATACTATGTCTGGCTTTTGTTACTACAACGTTGCGATGTAGCCGAGGTCCCAGGTGGTGGTGGTGGTGGTGTTGTGGATGTAGTTTAACTTGTGACTTTGTTGCAGAAAGATATGAAGAAGAAGTGGTGGTGGAAGAAGTTGAAGGCGAAGAAGAAGATGGAGATTGTGCGTCTGGAAGAAGATCAAGACCCATTAATCTTGCTACCAAAGTTGGAGTCTTAGTTCCTGGGGAGAGATTATCATTCACAATATTTCCCACTTTACTGTTGCTGCTGATAATTCCCGTACTTGTTTTGATGAATAATTTATTCTTCTTCTGGGATGTTGCAAAATATCAACAAAAAAAAAAACACTAAATTCGGTCAAGACCATTATCATCATCATCATCACTATCATCATTACTCACTTTTCAGAATAAACAAATTTAAACATGGGAACAGGTGAGAAAAAGGTCGAAACTTACTGGAATTTCTAAATTTTCTTGTTTTGTTGAAATGGAGGAACCCACCAACATTATTGTGCCATCCTCTGATTCCAAACTGTTCCTGGGTGCTTGAGTGCCTGAAAATAAAAACACCATGAAACTTTAAGAGAGAGAGAGAGAGAGAGAGGAGAACAAAAGAGCCAGACACAGATTGATTCATTCATACATACCTTTGGAGATGGAAGAAGCGATGGTGTGGTCGAAATTAGAAGAAGAAGTTTGTTGTTGTTGCGGTTGGTGGTTGTGGTGTTGGAAGGACAAGTGAAAAGGGTGGAAATCAAAGAAGTGAAAGAAGGAAGAGATGCAACCAGGAGTTTCTGGTTCAGCTCTCTTCAAAGATCTTCCTCCTCCCCAATACCCACCTTCCTTTCCCATAATTGGTAAATGAACAAATTACGTTTTGAGAGAATGAAACGAGTTCTGATTTATAAGGCAACAGTGTAAGACAGAGAGAAGGTGTGAAGGTATTTGAAGAGAGCCCTTGGGAAGAGAGAGAGAGTTTGATGAGAGAAGTTAAGAAAGGAAGGAAGAAGAAGATGGTGATGGTGACGATATGACCACGCAGCTCTTGGGGGGGGGGGGGGGGGGGGAGAGATATGTACACTCTTCGGCTCTGCACTCGCACCAGAGGCCCCTCGGCGCGCGACCTCCTCCTACGAAGTGATTCCTTCTCTCTTTATATTTTTTAAAAACGCCTTTCTGTTTTCTCCTGCCTTTCCCTACGTTTTAAAATATTACATTTCTTCCGTTCAAAAAAAAAAAAATCATTTCTGTTTTGAATACTTAAAAATATATCGATCGGTTTTCACCTAGACAAATTATAAATACCACAAATTTGATAAATTACATTTAAAAACTGGGACCCAAGTTTTTGACCACAATTGTTCATACGGGACGGTCTAGCCCTTGAGAGCCATCCCTTCACGGATTCAAGCTTGAAAAACTCACACCCTGTTACTTTTGAAGTCCAGCTCTCGAATTTCTGAAATTAAATTATAAAGTAATTAAAATGAGAAAGATTGACTTGCAATAAATTAGGGATTGAATTTCAATCAACTTAAAATTATAGGGGTCAAAAAATTAATTTTCCCTTTTGTTTACCTTTAAGCATACACTATAAACATTATAGCATTAGGTGAATCATCATCCATGTTTCATTCTTGACGTATTAGGCAGTCTTAGCTAGCAAACAAGACAAAAATGTTAAATTATCATATTTCATTTAAAAAAAAGTATTGCAAGTGTAAAGGGGTGGGACTATTTATTTTCTGGTTTAAACGAACAAGCCCAACGGGTTAACCCGTTCTAATTAATTACTTTAATTTTGATACACATAAAAAGACTAAAATATCCTTTTAACCTACTTTAATCTTTACCCCCTTGACCACTTTGAATGGTGAAGTGTTGAATTATCATTAGTGGAAAAAATGTTTTTTAGATTGTATAAAAAATGTCATTTAGACTGCATAAATATATGGTTTAAATAATAGCAGTTTAAAAATTAGGTAATTTTTAAATTGCATATACACTCGGCCTTAATAATAAACATTTAGACTTGGGGCAAAAAAAAAAAACATTTAGACTGCACCTAACGAGAGGTCTAAATAAATAAACATAAGGTCTAAAAAGTGGTTACTTGGTCAGAAATGAGATTTTTTAGATCGCATGCCTATACTTATACTAATGTACTGTCTAAAAGAGTTAAAATTTGTATTTTTATTTACAAAAATATCATCTATCATATTTTTTAGATCTTATCCTTTAAATGTAGTCAAAAAGGGATGGTCTAAATTAGTCTTTTTCTACAGGCATGCTAGTATTGTTAATGCTTAATTATTTTAACATCATTTCCGTTATCCACAACTTCTTCACAATTTGGAACCAATTCATTTTTTTTAAGTAATGTATAAACATATTGTATATGGTTTACTCTCTAGTCCTATACTGTTAAATAATTCAAATTTAGTATTACCAACTCTAATATTACTTGGGTCCTATTTAAATTATATTATCTCCACACTTCCAGGAGAGTTGAAAGAATCATAATCTCTATCCCTCCTAGCTAAAACTTGAGGACTTCCTTGATGATTAGAACAGATTTGTACTTTTTGTGGAGCATATACTTATTAGAATATTTAGTAGGCAAAATATTTATTAGAATATTATTAATTTAATTTTTATTTTTTTAGTTATTGTCCTGGATTTAAAATCGTGACTTCCTTTATTCACCATTCAAGATTCAAAGTCAATGAAAGGAGAAGTGAAGTCATTGATTTCATCATTTCTCGGAGAAAGAGAACCCATTCATGATGGATAAGGCATTTAGATGACAAGGGAAAATTACAGGAGAGGACCCTCGGTTGCAATTATTTACGATATAGGACCTTAATCAAAATTCAAAATTACTAGAATTTAACTAATTGTAATTGGGACGTGGAAATGACTCAATACCCCCTGATACACACACACACACACAATAAAGTATACGTGTTCAAATCTAGTAGTGGATTAAAATGGAAAAATAACACTCTGCATATTTAATTCGACCCTACCAAAAATAACACCGCAAATTTAGATGGCCTTAACCACGTAACTCATATATATATATATGTTATGAATATTACAATATCATTAAGTGTGGATGTCTATAACTTTTGTTTTTTGAAATTTTATACTTAAAGTTATATTGGATGTTCATAACCACAAAAACTCCTATGATGCCATTTTATGATTAAAGACTATAATCTTTAATGCCTTTATATTGTATCATAATGTGTATTGATTCTAATGCCTTTATGTTGTATCATAATATGGATTAATTCTTATGTTTATGATACTGTAACTCTTGGAAGGATTTGAAGCCTATAAATAGAGTTGTAACACAAAGAGTTGGATGGACATGGAATATACAAGTGAATGAGAATTTTCCCTTCTTTCTCTTCAATTCCCTCTTGCCTCTCTTATTTACTCATCTCTCTTATATCAAATCCTCTATTTTTATAACACGTTATCAGCACGATACTCTACCGGATGAGTTCTTAACATATTGTTGATTCTTGTAAATTTTTATTTATTGCATAATGACATCTAGATTGTGTGGTATGTAAGGTTTTTTTTTCTTTAGAGTTACTTTAGCAACTCCCTCTACTTTCTCTTACTGCATTTTTTATTTATTTATTCTTGATCAATATGGGATAATCTGATAAGCCATTATATGGAATTAGTTAATTCTTTTACCGATTGTTTTAGAGATTGAATTCTATGGCTAGGATTGGAGATTGTTACTGTTATTATATCTTATTTCAATTATTTTTACAAGTTCTTTGATATTATTGATGTTATTTTTGTTTTGGTCTGAAGCCATATTGCTATAATATATTTTGAAAATATAACCTGAAATCATATTGTTCTGATTATATAGCCAGAAGCTATATTTCTTTTCAATTTTGAGATTATATAAGCAGAAGTTACATAACTTCGATCTTTTGTTTTGATATCATATGGCCAGAAGTCATGTGTTTTTTTTCTATCTGACAATATAGCTAGAAGCTATATTTATTTAATTCCTTATTATATGGCCAGAAGCCATATACTTTTGTTGGATTGTCAGAAGCCACATGATTCATTTATCCTGAAGATAAATGACTAAAAGTTATATAATACTGACTTCTTATCATTTGTTTGAAGACATAAGATTTTAATTTTTGTTATAATATTTTACTTTATATTATTTTTTTATCTTTACGAATTTTATTTAATTATCATTTCTATTATTATATTTGCTTTGTTACATTTTCTGCTATTTTCTATTTTATTCATTGTTATTTATCTTATGTTATTCATTTATTGTTATTACAGTAAACCAAAAGTTTACTGATTAAGACAAATTTATTGTGGCATGACTTGTTTGATCATCTAAATCATATATAAGATGCAACATATATTCAAAATTATGTATTGACATTTATTGAAGAACCAGAAGATTCTTCATAAATAGCCAACATATTATATAGTTAAAAAATTATTATGTGCTACTTGTTCTCAATAGAATATGGATCATGAGAAGATCATTAGTTATGATTTGAAATGGATCTCTACATTTCTGGAAATATATTAATTTATATGGGCCTATTCAAAAAATATGTAAATCATACATGTATTCAATAAATTTGATAGATGTATCTATAAGATGGTTACATATGTGATCATTATTAACTTGTAGTCTGAAGTTTACAAGATTGTTTGAATAAATCATTATGATGATGAGTGCACAATTTCCAGATTGTACGACCCATAAATCATTTGTTAAAGCCTCGGTGTATAGCTTGATCAATACTTATGAGAGCAAAATTTTCATTTCAGTGTTGGCATATCTGACTTAATATATTGTAGCACTTATACGTATCAAGCTAACAAAATTCTCCCCGTGAAATTGGCTTTTGATCAGGAGTCAGATATTTTCCATCTTAAATGTTTGAATGTGCGATGTTTATTTTTATTGATCCACCACTATGCACATTGATGGAAAGTTGAGATAAGTGTTGGATAAGATTCTCCTCCTTGTTTGTCTCTAAATGAAACAAAATGGTGTTTCTAAAGGGAACAAATGGGTTTATGAGACTTGTACTGCATGATTGGTTACTTGTCATTTGACAAAGTTTTTCCACATGAGAAGGGAGAAATTGAGTAGTTGTAAAAGAAAACATATTGGATGCATTATGACATATAGATCCTCAAAGGTAGTAGTATGAACCAGAAGCTCATCAAACATTGCATTCATGAAAAAAAATGCAGAATATCTGCCAGATGCTATTACTAACCTAAATGAGTATAAGTAAATCCCATATTCCAGCTGAAAATGCTCCAATTAGTATAAATGAAAATAAGACATGCCTGAAGCATAATAAACTCATCGGTTCCAAATATTGCACTTTGGATAAAGATGAGCATATCAATAAGATGATCATATTGAGGAGGCTGGTACTTTAGAAGAGGCTAACACATAGCTAATTGCAAAAACCTCAAGAAAAGTTCAGGTACATGAAAAGTAATATTGAAAGTTTGATAAGTTATGTCGTAATGAGAAAAATGAAACCGAAAAGGATAAAGTTGTCAACAACAGTTTTAATAATAATATCACGTGATCAAATGAGGATATTCTATATAAATCTGTCATGCAAAATAGATAGGAAAGTGATTGGCCATAATCAGAAGTAAAAGGAAAAGATGCAGTGAAAATATGATTATATTATTTCGATGTGAGAATTATGGACCTGCAGTCCAAACACATGAAATACAAATCTATTATATGATATGTGAACATTTATGTGAAAATAAAGGTTTTCATAATGCTATGAGAAGATCAACTATCTGGAAAATCATTGATGACATTTGCGTTCAAGAAATATGTTTAATTGATAATGAAAGATATTGTCATCAGAAAGTGATATTGTTATCAGGGGGAGTAAAGATTATGTTGCATTCTTTTCCTTAACCAAAGTTTTGTCTCACAAGGTTTTCCTGGTAAGGTTTTTAACGAGACAGCTTCAATATATATTATTTACTCTTTTTCCTTCACTATATTTTTGTCCCATTGGGTTTTTAATAGTAAGGTTTTAATGAGGCACAATATTTGTTTATGGACATCCAAGAGGGAGTGTTATGAATATTACAATATCATCAAGTGTGGATGTCCATAACCTTTGTCTTTTAGAATTCTATACTTAAAGTTATATTGGATGTTCATAACCACAAAAACTCCTAGGCTTTCATTTTATGATTAAAGACTATAACCTCCAATGCCTTTATATTGTATCATAATGTGGATTGATTCCAATGCCTTTATGTTGTATCATAATGTGGATTAATTCTTATGTTTATGATATTGTAACTCTTGGAAGGATTTGAAGCCTATAAATATAGTTGTAACACAAAGAGTTGGATGGATATGGAATACACAAGTGAATGGGAATCTCCCCTCCTTTCTCTTTAATTCCCTCTTGCCTCTCTTACCTACTCATCTCTCTTATATCAAATCCCATACTTTTATAACACTTTAGTTCTATTTGTTAATTATTTTTAACATGATTTACACATGCCAAAGAAAAATTAAAATTGCATTAACTTTACATTAAAATTTAACAATGTTTTAACTTTATCCCTATTTAATATCCATAATAATATGAGAGAGTACTAAAGTCAAGACATAATATATGAAGGGTTAAATTGTACGTTAATATAAAAAAATTTAATAAAATGATTTATTATTCTATTTGTGTAAAGCACTCTCTCTTTATCCTGTAAACGAATGAGTGTGTATGGGTAGGACAAGAATGGCTGTGACTAAGTATACACGACACTTTTACATCCACTAGTCCTCTACCCTTTAGCTCATTTCTTCCTCTAACTAAATACTCAGCGCATGGATGCGCACACCCATCGATACATGTACTCTTTTAGTCTTTTTGGTTTAAAATAAAAATCACTCTCAATAATTTCAATAAAACTAAAAAGAATAGTTAACTAATTAAATATGTTTTAAATTTAAAAAAAATTCAAATTTTATCCCTATCAATTAGGTTTTTATGTAGAAAAGGATAAGAAGAGCCACGTTTAAATATTAATTGCTGGAGTAAAATTGATAAGTGAGTTTTAATTACCCTACATGTAACTTATATTAAAGATTACATTTTTTTTTAAAAGGTGACATTTGTCATTGTGGACCAAAGTGGGCGCGCGCGCACACACACCATCTAATCTTTAACCATACAATGTTAATTACTATTACCTCTGGTTTCTAATATGAGCTTTAGTTAACTTTTATGGAGAGATTAAAAAAATTAAATAAATCAATTTATAATATATATTCTAAAATACTTATGTGTATCATCACATTATATATCTGTTCATAAGTTAAACAAATTGTTTGAAAAAAAAAAGATAAATACATATCTTTATTTAACTTCTTTAATATTTAAAAAAATCAATCAGAACATATATTAAGGACCATGTGTACTTAGTGTTATAATTAAGTTGGAAGTTTGTTTCATGAAGCAACATTAAGAAAAATAAGGAACGTTTTATATTTGCATATATAGCACAACCCTAGATCTTGTGAGAGAGATAGAGAGAGAGAGGAGAGAGAAGAGAGAGAG
This sequence comes from Vachellia collinsii, assembly GCA_006871305.1. Taxonomy (NCBI): domain Eukaryota; kingdom Viridiplantae; phylum Streptophyta; class Magnoliopsida; order Fabales; family Fabaceae; genus Vachellia; species Vachellia collinsii. The sequence goes on from QFDD01120090.1 coordinate 67,114, forward strand.
GAGTTAGTAATGTGAGAAGTAACCCATGACCGTGTTATATAGATCAAATCATTTTTAGTATCCTCACTTGGTATATGTACAAAGGTGTACTAGTGTATCAGTATGTATGTGTTTATATATATAATTCATTAATACATTACATTTGTGATGTACCCATATTCATACGACTTGTTCTTACTAAATTTGAATTAATTGATTACAAACGTAGATGAGAATTAGAGGGAGCATGTAATTAAGGTACAAGCCAGCTAGGTCCCTGATTTGCTAAACGGAACTCATCAATGTACTTTTGGTCTTTATATTAGGCCTAGAGAGAGAGAGAGAGAGAGCATATATCATCAAGTTAGCTTTTTCAACAGTAAAATGATGAAACTCAGAGAATGTCGAAGGCATCCAAATAAAATTTTAAATTATATATGCAGGCCTAGGTTTGATCCATAATGTTCCGCATATATAGAATGGAACAACGTACGTACCGAGGTTAAAATATAATATATCATACACAAGTAATATTGTTACCACAGAATTAGAAATTCATGCCACATCAAGATGCACATCGTATATGTACTTCTATATATGCACTGAGCACTGTCTTCTTACCTACAAGGTCTATATATATATATATATATATATAAAAGAGACACTTTTCACTCTTTGAATAAACATCACATGCATGTTCCTATCCTTTTTATTCATTGCCCCACTAAAATTAATTATATCTATGTTGTTCAATCATTTTGTCAGCTATAATGCTATGTATTCAGTCCTCCTCCTAATCGACTACCGTACGTAGTTATTTTTTCTCTATTTACTTTGATAGGCCAAGTTGAAACTAAAATTTTCATGCAAAAAAATGTGTGATTCTATTTTCTATTTCACTGTTTTCAAAATAGTTTTCTAGAGTAGTTTTTTGAAACAAGTTTTAGAGAAAAAATGAAAAAAATATGTGTTAATTATTAGTTTGAAAATATATCTAAAAAATATGTATCTAAAATGATTATGGGTGGAAGAATAGTTAGCTTTATTAACATGATTGTCATCATAAATAAAATACAATGTTGTCTACCTCTTCTCTACTTCTGTATAACAAAAAGTAACAAAATATAAAAAATACTATATTTTTTATTTTCCAGAACAAATTTTAGTTTTTTCAGAACACAACGTAACTAAATTTCAAAAAAAGTTTTCTTTTGTTCTTTTTAAAACTGCTTTTTTGTAAAGAATGAAAGTTAAAGTGGGTAAGGTTTCAAAGCAAACCAGAGCCAATACAAGTTTTCGGGTTTAGAGAATTCTTATAGAAATATTTATATATCAGATCACCCATTAACAAGATCATCACATTAACAATGTGATTTGAATTGATGATCTTATAGGTTATGTTAACTATTTACCAACTAGATCAACTTTTTGTTAATTTTTTGAAAACTAGTTTTGAATACAGAAAAACAAACATGCCTTATCCTCCAAGTTTTTTTTCTTCTTCCGGTTTTTGTTTTCCCATTAGTCTCTTGTCTAATATCCACTGAAAGGTAGAGATATATATAGTATATTAATGATTTTAACGAGGGCAACATTTTAAAAGTGGTATCAAAAAAGTTAGGTGAATTGTGTTCTAAGAGTTCAATAAATTAGGATATACATCTTGATTCATAGAGTGATTACTTTATAATTATATATTACCCACCAATAAGACATTCATATCAATAATGATATTTAAACTTACGACCTTGTGGGATATAAGTAAGTTTGTTACCAAATAGACTAACTTCTATTAGCAAGGTAACATTTTATATGACACAGCAATATTACACAAATACGTATGTATCCATGTGGCGCAAGTGAATGCATTCAAAATTCTACCCCACGTTGACAATAAACAATAAGGTTATTTATTTATTTATTGCCAACAAACACTAACGTTATTGATCAATATTGTGTGTTGGAATGCAAACATCAATGCTTAAACGGGTATAGTATAAACCATATAGGCGGGAATGGTTTCATGATGAGTACGTAGAATGAGAGATGATGGGAAAAAAGTTGTGTACGGTATATTTTTCGAGGTGCAGGTAATATTTCTTTAAGTCTAATTTCTCTTGACTTGTTGTGAAACGTTGTATAGAGTAAAAGTGATTCAAATCTAATTAAATGTATAGCTAAAATTACTGTCGAGAGAGTTTTACCCCTAAAGCCCGTACAATTATGATTTACTGTGGTTCAATGACTTCTGAAAATTGGTTGCTTTTAAAAACGGAAAAAAAGCCAAAAGTTGTGGAGTAGTTAATTAAATAATAATATAAGGAAAATAGTTAGGGCAAATTGACTATAAATCCCCATTTAAAAAATTATTTGTGGAAACTGACATGATGTATAGGAGTGAATTGTGGTAGGAGAAAGACAAAATTACCCATAATGAAATTATCTCCCCTTTGCGTAAACAATCTTTCCTTTATGCAAATCATCTTCTTTTTATGCAACTTAACTTCTTTTATGAGCAATCCATCTTCCCTATGTGCGAACTTAATCTCTATTGTGTAATGTATGTTTCATAAAAATCATATCTTCTTGCGTGCAATCCATCATTAATTTCCTAGTGTGTAATTCATCTTCCCCATGATCGAAATTAGTCCTTAATGTGCAAATGACGGTTTGTGCAAATCATATTTCACCTAAAGGAAGGTGGATTTTACATGAGGAAAGTTAAGTTGCATAGAAGGAAGATAAATATGTGCACAAATGAAGATGGATTATATACAAAGAGAAGATAATTTGCATAAAACGTAATTTCATTCCAAGGTCTAATTTCGCACGCGACGGAAGATGGATTGCCCACAAGTGAAAGTGCAAAAAATGTAAATTTACACATTAAGGATTAATTTTGCATATGGGGAAGAAGATTAATTACATGTGGGGAAAGTTAAGTTGTACAAATGGAAGATGTATTGCACTTAAGAAGAGATGAGTTAACCTTAGAAATGAATGTGAAAAGTGAGAAGAGGTGTCTCTCACATCTTTTTTTTTTTTTTTTTAAATGGACATGATGGATAGATACTTATAACATTGTTAACAAAGATGTCTCTAATAATAGAGACATCAAAATGCTAAAATAATAAATGTGAGAATTGTCTTTTGTAGTAATTATTGTTGTACAATACGTAATCTGCCTTTCATGGAATAATTTTACACGCGAGAAGATTGATTGCATAAGTGCAGTTGTACAAAATGTAATTTGCACATGAAGGACTAATTTTGCCCACGTGGAAGATTGATTGTGCATAGAGAAAGTTAAGTTGCACTGAGGGAAGATGGATTGCACACAAGGAAATAGAAAATGGATTGAGCAAAATGTAATTTGCTAGGGACTAATTTGCACAAAAGAAAGATTGCACATAAGGAAGGTTGAGTTGCTCAAAGGGAAGATGATTTGTATAAAAGAAAGATGATTTGCATAAGGTGGAGTTAATTTCATTAAGGAAAATTTTTTCTTTATTATACCACAATTATTTACACATGTTGACATCACTTTACACATGTTGACATCACTCATGCATATGATGTCAGGTCCCATTACACAAATAAATTTTTAAATGGATATTGATGGGCAATTTTGCCGAATATTTACGTATTTTTTTTCTTTCGAGAAACTGAGGCATGTCTACTGTTCAGGCTCCCTAAAAAAAGCAGGTGGTCAGGGCGTCATTAATTTCTTACCCTTAAATCCAATCTAAGGCAAAGGACGAAAGTTACCGAATAATTTTAATTCTCATTAGTATTATTATATTCAGTTTTTCTTTGTTTTTTTTTAAGAAATGGTTATACTCTTTCGGTTCTTTCTACAGTAAATTTTTAACTAATTTACACATGCTAATAAACATACTTAAAATGTTAAATTTGTCATAATATTTAAGTAATTCTTAATATTACCTTTAGTAACCACACTAAATTTCAATAGCATATTTAAGACTTAAAATGTTAAATTTGATTTTTACTCTTTCTTACTACCCTTATTATATATAGCATATATAAAAATAAATATTTAATATAAAATTATCAAAATGTCTTAAAAAAGATTAGATACCTTTAAGAATACATATGAACGGGAGGGACTTTATGAAAAGCATTAGCTACAAATATCTTGTCTTCTTTTTGATAAAAAGAAAAAAATAAAGTTAAAGCAACAAAGTTTACAAGTTACATATATGTTGATCAAATATTGAAATGAGACCCTCAGAAATTATAAAAAAAATGGACTTGGAATAATACCAATACTGATACCAATAATAGAAAAATAAAAAAGCCAAGCCAAGATTTTCTATCCGATAATATTAAGGCATGATGAAAGATCAGAAGGAGGCTTGAGAAAATATTTATCCACAAAATGAATAGTTAAAGAGGATAGAGAACCGAGTTGTAGAAGCCATGTGCTATGCGGTAGCATTTGAAGAGAAAGATACATGGTTCCTGGAGTCGCCTGACTTCTTTGCCATAAAAATTCTTTGATGGTATAAATCCATGATAGAAAATGCTTTCCTGACTTCTTGTAATTGTGAAGAATAATGTCACATACTTCATTCTGCAAAGTCAAACAAGAAGCAACAGGAAGATTGGTTCTGGGAACCTTTTCTTGGTCGGAAAAACTGTATAATGCCACATCTTGAAATTTGACAAATTGTTTGATCTCCCTGATTATTGTGGAGGGACTTTCTCTTTTATCATGATGCATAGCTTGATTCCGTTTTATTTCTTCCATACGGTATGCAAGAAACATAACATCTGATGCAGTAGATGCATGGAGACCATCGATCTCTGCCAATCCTTGAAATCCAAAAAAGAAGTAGGAATTCTAATATGAAAGCATATCCATACCATAAGCTTCTAGCATACAGATAAGCCACAAACAAAGAATTTGAATTGGAAGATAATGTCGATTTATTATATCAATAGATGGCAAAGCATTATGAAATAGTTCCCAAATAAAATGGAGTTGTTCGTAAGTTAAGTTGAGTCTCCATAAAATCTTTTAAAATTGTCATCAGGTTTAATGTTATTAGGTATTACATCTGCCATTAATCGGCAATGCAACAGTCCACATAAGTTTACCTTGGGAGTTTGATAGCACTCTCTGTTCTTTTTTATAAGGAACATTTGCCTGAATTAAGTCAATAAAAAAGTTTATTAGAGACAATAAATATGTAAAAATTGTATCTTTTTTCTTATTTATTTACGGGAAGGGAGAGTATAAGAGAGAGAATAAAAAAGTTGAAAAAAATGAGACACCCGGGAGCGAGAATATGTAATGAGGAGAGAAGTTTAGTAAATGCAATGAAATGCAATAATATTAATGCGAGCAGTTAAATTGGGTAAAATAAGAAGTTAACAAAGTAAATTTGAGACATCCTCTCTAAATGATAAGACGGGGGCTGGTGTGTTAGTTGTTATTTATAGAAAAGAAAGGAGGAGAGGGAGTAATATATAACTAATTCATATCTAACAGTACTGGAATATTTGAAATCTCTTGTGCATATTCCAACTGTAAACAGCCTTGTTGATGACCAGAGAGTTAAAAGACACAGCTGATTCGTAATTTGCGGAACAAGAAGCAGGAGGACATTAATGTCAGAAAATTGACACTGCTTTTACACCCCACCAACTGATTTAATAACCATCATTTCTATTCATCCATCTCATACAGCAAATTATATCACCTAACAAAGTTCAGTGACATTTAAAGTCTTCAATGAAACTTGAGTGTTCAACTACAGAAATCACTCATCTCAGCCCCTTTCACTCTGCTCCAACCAGATCCACTCACAACCATCATTATCTCTTCCTCATTACCAACCCCATCAAACCCCACGAGTTCAAATTGAATCAAAAGATGACGACTTGTGAATCGCTGGGGGCAAACACATGTGAAGAGGGTTGGCTTGTGAGCACCGAGTGTTTGTTGTCTTTCCCGACAGGTGAAGCTGCTGGAAAAATCACCCACTCCTCTCTCTGTCAGATAAGTAAAACCTTACTACATCACCTAGATTTCTCGGTGACTTTCCTGGTGGTAATCATGTTCATGGGGACCACATCCGAATGTCTTCAAAATGTTTCTGTCGTCTACCTTTCATTTTTTTTTTTTCCTTTTCCCCTCCTTCAAAATGTGGTGTCGTTTTCGAAGGTGAATGGTTCCAGTGGTCCACATTATCTGTCTGCAAAGAAAGAGATTTACTGTTAGACTCGCCCATCACGCTGGCCTTCACAATACTATTAACGCAAGTTGTAGCATATAAATAAACCTTGTTCATTAGGTCTTTCACTGTCCATAATTTAAATGTTCAGTCTATCAGAAATGCTTAGAACCTTCATAACTGAGCACTCCAATCGATGCAGTTATACAACCTTTTCAACTGTGGTTACAAATTTCCGTTAGCTCAAGGTTAATACTATTGTTGTGCTTATAATAAATGAATGAGTTTTTGTTTTTGTTTGTATGCTTGAACTCAAACCAAATTTTCATAAAACTATAATGAAGCTGTAAGAACCAACGATATCAACCTTTTCATTTTTATCTTCTTTTTAGGAATAAAAAGGATGGATACACGATATAGAAAGAGAAAACCAGGGCCAGACAAAGTAAGCATCCTGATCATCTAACTCTAACCACTCCCTACATCCAGGTGGATATTTAGCATGCGATCCAAAACTGAGTCTGGAGGCTACCCAATGAGCACATTCACAGCCCAGTTTCTGATGAACTTAAAACTATTCATCAAGATCAAGATGCCTCTGTGCTTAGTGGAGACTCATCAGCCTCCATCCTTATCTCTCTATTTGCTTCTGACATAATGTGGCTTTCTACCTTTTCCAAATCATTGGAGAGGGCACAGTGAAATTAACACATAATGGATTGTTAGATTAATTTTAGCTTTATCAGCAAATCAATGAGATTTCATAATTTAACAATGAACATGCTATCCATTATACATTTAATACATTAATATTGTCCATTGAACCACGCATGAGCAATTGTTTATATGATGTTGAATGAGAGCACATGAGGTCATTTTCAGATAAAGATTCAGTTTTTCACGCAGAACTTGGTGGTTCATCTTATATTTTTTTCCCTCAGTTCTGACCCTCTTAGCTCCACTTTCTATGTTATAGGCATTTAGAGATTAAGGACCTACACACAAATTTGTGTGTGTGTGTGTGGGGGGGGGGGGCGAGAAGGGACGGGGAAGAGAGAGAGAGAGAGGGAGAGCAATGCTTCAAATTTTGAAGTGGTCCTGTTTGCCAGGGGGTTTAAAAATCTGAAAATGATACTGTATTGGAATCAGTGTTGGCGTGAGTGCCTACCATATGATTTCAGATATGAGCTAGCACATATTCTCTGAATTTTCCTTTTTCTTCCCCCATTACAATTATTTAATTATCACGTTTGCTCTGTTCCTTAGCCTGTGAAGCTTGCATTTCAAAATGATGAAAAACTTACAAGAGGCCAAAATAGATAAAGGGTGTCTAGCTATTAGGCTCCGGTAAGAGAGAGAGAAAATAAATGGCACCTATACACATAAAGAGCAAAGTGGCGTCCCAGATGTGTACAAAAAACAAGGTGACAAGAGAGGAAAAGATAGTCAAGAGGAGCCTCTCTTATGGATGGGGGTGTGTGTGTTATGGAGTAAGTAAACTGCTCCTTTAAACGTAAAGACACACTATTTTCATTAGATACAGATTTTGATGGGTCATATAGATGCCTGTTAGTATTGTCTAGGTATATAAACAGTTTCAAGCTTTTAATTTCACAGTACTAAAAGCAGTCATTATTGAGTGTGGGAATGAAAAATACACAATTTGACAGCGGCCCCATCCCCGTCTGTTCATGCAAATTACCAAAGAATATAAAACCAATCATAAGAGACACCGCAGTGTGGGGCCTAAGAGAGAGAGAGAGAGACTGAGCCCATTTTCATTGCATTTGAATTATTTATCTGATGAGTAATTTTTGCAATTGGGTGAGTAAAGATCAATTATTTAAGAAAGTTAATTACATGGCTCTTCCCAGGTGGTTGTATTTTCAAAGTTTGCATTCTAACTTCAGATCAGTATCACCGAAGTTATCCATTGAAAGAGAAGCTTTCAAAACTGAAGAAGAAGATAAGGAATGAAACTTTACCAAGAACCGTTCCATGAATCACAATTATTTCTTATTGGATAAACACACACACACACACATGCAAGCTTAAAGATTCCATTTCATGTCTTTTCATTCATTTCGTACATGTCACACACACAAACAAATACACCTATAAATAGGAAAAAAATTATAAGCCTAGTTACATCAATTGGATTGACAGGGATTTGATTTTAGGTGGAATTTTGAAGCAGAATGTCTGGCAAACTGATGTTGGTCCACCAATATAGTAATCAGTGACCAACTCAGTTATATTTCATATCATGGCAGTCCAATCTGTTATTGAGTTTCCACACCTGAGCTTAGGCTGCTTTTACATGAACTCTATTGTGCTGCTTCTTTGTGTTTATCCCTGCACCAACAGTTGTGGGACAAGGAAATTATAAAACCTATAGAATCTGGAAAAAGTGATTAGCAAGGCTGTTGTAAGATTGGTTGTAACTGGGACAATGGAAGCTACTTGGCATATGGTTTACTTTTGGGGTTATCATGAGGTTAAACCTTAATAGAAGGCACAAGACAACATAAGGAAGACATCTTATTAAATTATATATTATGTTTCAGGATATTCTAAAATACTGTATATGGAAGAGAAGGAAAGGAAAAGAAGCAAGTGGTGGATTCAACTGGTATGAGAATTACATGCAGTAAACCCCCCATCCCCCCAAAAAACAAAAAACGAAAAAGGCGGAAAAAGAAAAGGAGAAAATTAGTAAAAAGTTCTTGTTTGAAAATATCATTGGTTAAAAAGACCTAAATTAAAGTACCGGTGTTTTTTATTCATGAAATCTTGCAAAGTAATAAAATTTTGAAAGATAATTCATTCATTTATTTCAGCAAAAGGACAAAGGGCATAAGTTGTTCATAGGTTTTTTTGGTGTTGAGACTTCTTTTTTATTAAGTTACCAAAGGGATACCCAAGCCATTCTAAACTTGGAATTAATCTCTTTCGAGGCTTAGAGCATTAAAATTTTCATCTCTCACAACAAATGTACTTCCTAAAATTTGAATTTGTATTATCCTCTTTCATAAGTGAGACCATTTACCACCTTAACTAATAATTTATCAGCAGTCAAACATTAAACGTTGATCTTTTCTTAATTATGATTCAAACATTTATTTTTTCTGTTGTAAAGGACTAATCCATTATGTTAGATTCAACCCCATTGGTCAAATTGCCGTTTTGAATTGACTAATAAGTTATACACTAAAACCTTGTTTTGCACCTTTGCGTAAAGATTGACTCTCGAATTACTCCTCCAAAGACTTCTAATCCAAAATTTGTTAGGAATCCAATAAGTTTGATGAGGGATACACTGACATGGCACAATTTCAATGAGACTGCATCATTAGAATGATGCATCCAAACTGTGACAATTTTATTTGAAGTATAGTCAAACAGTAAATCTGAACATCTCTATATAATAATGAATTAGATTTGATGAATTTTGAATTGTTGGGGGATAAAATTAAAAAGTGAGTCTATCAAGCCTATCATAGATCAAATACACTACAAAAAGGGCCAGAGAACAAGCCCACATATAGTCAGCCCAATAAACGAGGACAAAAAAGCCCAATCCTGCAAATGAGGTAACCCACACAAACACACAGCATATTGCAAAAAAAAAAAAACACAAACGAAAAAACAGAGAAACAAAAAGCAGAAAACAGATTGTATCAAAAAAAAAAAAAAAGCAGAAAACAGAGGGAGGGAGAAAAGGTAACTATT
>QFDD01120091.1:0-66084 GCA_006871305.1 Vachellia collinsii
CTTTTAATAATGTTTAATTTCAAAATATTCATCTTTATTAGTTAAAATCTTTTAGTCATTGTAATTAGTAATCATCCATAATAAAAAAACATCATTAAAATTCATTCATCAACCATAAAACGTTAATAATCAATCATAAAAAAAATCATGTTTGTAGTAAAAAAAAAGGAAAGAAAGAAATACCATCTAGTTATTCCCTTTGTCACTAAATATTAATAAAAACAATAAAAAAAAGAGAGAAATTGCATTAAGGTCCCACACAAGAAAATTAATATCAGAAAGATCTTAAAGGTTGCTAGTACTGATAACTCATTCACTTGTCAATGGTGCTCTTTTACTTGCTAATAAAAACCTTTTGAGACCTTTTTAATATTAATTTTTTTGCGTGGGACCTTAACATAATTTTTTTTTAAAAAAAAAGCAAATGAAGTATAATTTTTTTTTAAAAAAAAGCAAATAAAACATATAATTTTTTTTAAAAAAAATATATAGGTGACCCGGTCACCGGTTTTTTGCTTGAACCGGCGGACCGGCCCATGGTCCGGTCCGGACCACCGAATGGTGGGACATGTTTATTCTTTTGCTATTTAATGCCCACTTTACATGTTTAGCTCGAAGACATTCATCTTTTTGTGCAGTTATTTAGCATTACAACCATCATTAATATAAAATCTAGTTTGCATTACAAGGTACACTCATTTACACTATAAATTACATATTAAATTAAAAATTAGAGATGATATATAGTCGAGTAACTATGTTAATACTTGGTTGGAGTGGGATGCATCATCCAAGTAAAATGGAGCATTCATTTTCTATATGGGACTCACTTGTTTTTATAATGGAGTTATTAAAATTGCATCGTATTTAAAAGATTATATTTATTTTTGCACATTTTAAATTTTAATTGTACTAGATATTTCCAACGGAAAACTTTATTACTACAATTGCACCTCAATCATATCTAGGATTGGAGGGAGCAATTTGAATCATAGTTTTCAGTTTTTTATATAACTCAGCTGTAGTCGTCATTTTAAAATATTTTTTCAATGGTACTTCATATTCTAAACTAACTTTTTTTTTGTATATATGACACTCTAAAATATTTTTTGTTAATACTCAGTGTCACAAAATAATTTTTAGTGCAATTTTAATTTTCTGCAATAATGAACACCTTAATTTTATGATCCTAGTGTTATTGAAAAAAAATATTTTGAAGCATTTTATGCATGAAAAATAATTTATGATATTAAAAAGGTACTTTAAAATACTGAGTGTTACTAGAGTTGGATGGATGTTACATACATAACATCTTTTTTGTGAAGTATATGTATCATTTTATTTGAAGTAATTATATTCGAGTCATTCTCAAATACTAAATATAAGCATTCTTTAAAATAAGTATTTAAACCTTAACCTACCACGCCGTGGAGGTTAATTTATTCTGCTGAAGTCAACCCTCTAGTTATATAACCATGTTTTTTAGGGAAGGTGTGAGATGAGCTCACGTTAATCGGCATTATGAGCATTATCAAGAGATTCACTCATGTGAATCGGCCCATTAAATGATGGGCCTAGCTTTGTTAAGAGTTTGGACCAAAAGTCCAACATTATTTAAACAACCGTTATCCATTTATTAAAATCATATTTTAAATTAGTATGCAATAATACATCAAACATGATTGATTGGACCTAGAAAAAAAATCAGATTTTTAATACATGAAATTAAATTAGTGTGCGACAATACATCGAACATGTTATTTTCACAAAACATTAAAAAAAATGCACAGGACTCAAATAGCGTACAAGAAATTATAATGAGACGATATTTAATTTCATGTGTGTGTATCTATTTTGACCCTGCGTCAAGTGGACAGAAGGTAAATAATTAAAAACAAATAGAGAGAGATGAACAACTCGGTGGATTCAAACCCCCCTGACCAAGATACGGTGTCGTCTTGGTCAATCATCCTCAGATACGATTCCATTCAACCAACTGGCTTGTTCAGCAAATTGGTCATCGATATCCCCTTTGATCTTCAAAAATGGCTTAATTCAATTCTTGGGCGTTTAAACTTGTGTGAGTTGACAGATAAACTATTTTGTCTGTGGTGTGAACTGATATGAATCAGCAATTAATCAATGAGCTAGACTTTCTTTCAAGCATTTATTTATTTATGTATATCTTTAACTTATGTACGTGGTACTATGATTAATTAATGAAGGTCCCCTCCTCCCCTAAGATTGAAATCTATGACATGATGCGTATGCTTTCTCAGCGAAGATGAAATTGAAAGTGAATAAATGAATAGATTTTTTTTTTTTTTTTTATAAAGCAGAGTGGTAAAGTTTTCCCCCTACTTATAAGTTTCCCTCTATTTGTAAGTTATCACATCATTAATTATTTTAAATAGATATAAAATTCTACACTTCATTTATTATTATCTAAACTTTAGAGCTTTGAAGTTGAATCCATATTAAACAGCGGTCAAATTGAAAATTTAGTAAGTCTTTATAAGACAATATTAATACTTTTTTTTTGTTCTAGTGAAACATGTTGGAACAACACTCTTATGATCCTATTTATAGGGTAAAAAAAAGGAAATTTATTGGTTTTATTTATAAACCATCGCATTAGATTTTGAGGAAATTAGTGTAAAATCCCAAATAAGAAAATTAATATCAGCGAGATCCCATTAACAGCTGAAGCAGCTATTATTAACAATTGAAATAGTTATCATTAATAACCTTTAAAGACCTTGCTGATATTAATTCTCTTACTTGAGGGACCCTGCAGTAATTCTCCCAGAGATTTTTTATATAAACACAGGAAATGTTTTGTAGAAACTGTTTGGTGATCTGATTTTCTTTTGGTCAGGTTAAACAACCTTGACGGAAAATTCAAGGCCACGTGAGAAGTAGTTCACACCCAAAAAGGGTGAAACCACAAACAAACAAAGAAAGCACACCCTGGCTTCTGCTAATTCCCACCAGTGTATCCAAATATCTATGTAAGTTTTAAAAATGCGTAATGAGTTCCAAGAAGAGCATTAATAGAGTGGCCAATCAAATTATAATTGCGTGCAAACCATTTTCTATCGATTGATTTGATAGTGATTGCCTGTGCCGTATACAGTAATCAATGAATCTAACAGTTTTCACCACTAAAATTATAGAAGAAAAAAAATATGACATAAATTGATGTTGATCGATACTCGCTAACACAGGTTGACCGAGAACATGATTGATAATTGCAATTGTCGAGTGGAAGTTTTTGGTCAAACCTTGTTAGTGTCATACGAATTCTATCCAATAAAAATACAACGATTCAAATCATTTTAACTTCAATTTATCTTAATTCACAATCCATTTTGATTTTGATAAAAATAGAACTTTTAAAAACCAACAAATTTCACCACCAATGTTGTTTACATAGAAATATTTCAAACTATCTGTACTAGCTAAGTTAGCATTTTGGATCAAACTTTATTTTATATTTCATAAATTTTCACTTTTTATATTTGTAACTAAATTTCACTTCAATAACAACGAATTGCCGTATCTAAAAAAATTAATATGCACAAGAAAAATATGCTATTTATAATTGAATAGGGGATTCTATTAACTAAACTTAATGGTACTCACTAAAACCATTTTGCATGCATTTTTATGAAAACTACCAATTCTATCCACATTTCATTGGTTAATTAATTGTAGTTTTATTCTTGCCTTATTTAGCATATGTCATCTATGCAACTAATTTATTAACCAACATCATCAACGGCAATTTCTATTCCTAACATTTTCTATTACATTATAAACATAATATGTGATTTACATTGGGTTTACTCAAGATAGATAATTAGTATATTAATATAACATGCTAACATGAAAAAACATTAATCTATCCGTGCAATGCACGGGGTTGTTACTAGTTGTTGAAATACGGAGGAGTTTTTGGTCAAAACATGTAGTGTCATATGAATTCTATCTAGTGAAAATACAACAATTCAAATCATTTTAATCTCAATTTATCTGAATTCACAATCCATTTTGATTTTGATAGGAATAAAATTTTAAAAAAAAGAGTAAAATATGAATTATTTAAAAGGGTCATTAATCAACTAATATTAAAATGAAATTTTGTATTTTCAAATATTCATTCCATCTTAAATATGAATAAAAAGGGTTTTACATTTTAGTAGGGATGAATATTGACCTCTTCTTTTCAAATATAAAGGATTACAAAGGACAACAAGCTACTATGTTAGGATTAACTTTGAATAATAGTTTTTAGAGAAAAAGTGATGAAAATGATTTTCGAGAATAGATTTCGAAAAATAGTTTTTAAAAACGTAAAAAAATAAGTTATTGAAAAATCATGGTTTTCAACTCTCGAATCATGGTTTTAAAAGTTGAAAACTATTATGGAGAATATAAAAATGTTTATGTAACTCACTCAAAGTCAAATTAAAAACTATTTTGAATTTTGATAAGGTATTTTTATACTCTATTTTTAAACCATAATGTGACCAAAATCATGGTTTTTAAAAGTGTTTTCAAGCACACACTAACCTAAATGTTGGGGAATGTCTTGACTGTAAGGTCTGTAAAATCAAATTATGTATTGGATGTCACATGATTATTTTAAACCAATTAAAAGTATTTTGACGTGATTAGAAAAGTACGGGATTTTTACATATATACCATATACAATAAAAAATTTATCTGAATACTACACTTTAAAAACTATTTCTCAATATACTATACTTTGTTAAATGAACTCATCAACAAAATCCTAAACTCGTTCACAATGTGAACAAGTTCAAGAAATATTATTTTTTTTAAAAAAAATAGTAACGAGTTCCAACTTATTTCCATATCCCCATATTCCCATCCCCCCCACCACACCCCCTCCCCTTAAAAAAAATTATTTTTTTAAGTCCTCCTATATTGTCTAAAAATAATAATAAACCTCCAACGAATTATATATAATCAATCAATTATTTAACGTGGTATAAAATTTATCTTCTCATTGTGAAGTCCTACATCGATTGGGAAGGGGAACGAAGCACGCCTTATAAGGGTGTGGATACCTTCCCCTTGTAGACGCGTTTTCTGGGTTATTGTAGAAACCCAGGGAAGCAAAACCCTGCTCTGTTTGCAACAGGGACAATATCTACAAGGGAGGGCTCTGGAGATGTTACAATGGGAATATGGGGAATAAGTTGAAACTTCAACTCCAACTATTTTTAAAATAATATTTTTTTGAACTCGTTTATAATTTGAATGAGTTCATAATTTTGTTAGTGGAGTTCATTAAACTTGTTTACACATTTTAACTATTTTTTTTAAAATAATATTTTTTAAACTCATTCATAATGTGAATGAATTCAGAGTTTTGTTAATGAGTTTCATTGAACTTGTTTACACCCCTTTGTCAAACTATAGTATGTTGAGAAATAATTTTTTAATTGTAGTATTTAGATAATTTTTTTTACTATTTATAGTATATACGTACAAAAAATCAAAATTAGGGCATTAACGTGGACGACACTGGCATCTTCCACGAGAACCTTGGGGATGGGTCCCGTCGGTTAAGACTTCAGATTAATGGAGTTTATTTCCATTTCAAACGTTACTAGCTCCTTCTATGTTTCGACGGCCATAGGATGATGATGAGAAGCCGGAATCCTTCTTCTTCTTCTTCTTTTTTAATATTGTCACAAACTTTTTTTTAAAAAAATAAACAGAGCTTGGGTTAGCAGACATGAATTACGATAGTCCAATAATCTATTAGATGGTATTATTTATATTGCACAAGACATGGGTGTGAAATGACGGGAAGACCCCTCCATTATTTTCCCGGCAATCACCTGGAGCTTTCTTCGTCTTCACTTTCCCTCCTTCCTTCAACAGTCAACAGACGGAAAAAAAATGCGAGAGTGAAACTTGTGGCGTCGTGGGGGAGAACTGAAGCCAAATAATACACATCTGTATGTGTACAAATACGTAAGGACACATATGAGGCTACGTCACAGTCCACCATTGCCTGTTTCGCCGGTCTTTCTCTCTCTCTACATATTCCATATGTGCGCTCTCTCTCTCTTCCTCATCCTTGTCTCGCACCAACCTTGGAGCCCCACTTCATTTTTTTAATCCCCCCACGCTTAGCCGCCTTTCTCCGCGGCTCTGTTTCTCCACTCCCCCATACTTCCAGCGCATGATATTTTCCTCTTCAACCCATTTTCAACCATTTGGGCCCGGAAATAGCGCTCCTGAATCTTTTCATACCAGCTTTAATTCCTGGGTGCTGGGTGGGAATTTTGTTTGATTTATCGTGTGAATTTGAGGTTTTGGTGAACTAGGTGTGGTGTTTTATTGCGGAATTTGATAGTTCTTGACGCTCTGTGTTTTGGATTCCTAGCTGTTGTAGCTACTGGGTGCTTGGGGTTTCATTCTTTCTTGGTTCAATTTGGTTTTGCGGGGACTGCGAAAAGTTGATTCATAGAGCGCGTTGCTGTCTAGACAACGTCGAAGGCGTGAACTTCAATATTAAACTCTTTTATTCTATAATCAGAATTTTAATTGCGGTTTCCTCTATGCTCGTTTGGTTCCAGAAGGCTTTCGTTGTTACTTGGCGGTGATTGTGAGAAATTGAAACTTCCTTTCGCGTGGCAATTCGTGGTTTTGTCTTCGATTGCTTGTTAACTAACTTGGGTTTTTTTCTCTTGGCCAGTTTAGTGAATTGGCCTAAAACTTGGTCTCAGCTGGCTATCTTTCTGATATTGGGGTCAGAAGTTTTAGCTGATAAAAATTCTTCAAGGCTTAAGTCTGGAGTTTTCAACTATTTTATGCTGCCTGATCTGGAATCTCCTGCTTATTCTGGGTAATTCTACGTATCAACATATTGCTTCCTGGTTGTCAGCTGACAGAAATGCTTTTATTCTCTTTTGGTAGTCAAAAGTGCAAAAGGATAACAATATCTAGTTAAGTATGGCTATTGCTACATTATTCTTGACGCTATTGCTGCAACTGCCTAGCATTTTCGCCACTGGTTCTTTCATACAGTCAACTGATTGTGGTCCTAATTGGGTAGCCTACTCATATTCTCTTGGCGAAGAACTTTACTACATAAACGAGAATATTGTGGACAAAGTTACTTTCTGCAATACCCTTCAACTGTATATTGCAAATGGTTGTGACTTGAAGGACTACTATGGAAGTAGCAACTGTGCCTTGGATGTTGCTTCAGGTATCTATCAATAAGGGATATGTTTGTCAGGTTGAGTATGGTCTGTCTTAAGATTTCAGGATTGGAAACAACTGTTCTTTAACATTTAACTTTGCTTTTATTATTTGCAGTTAATTTACCTTCAAGGGCAGGAAGAAAACTTCTGCAGAAGGATTTAAACAATAATTCCACTTCTCAACCTCACCAAAATGTTTCTAAGAATGTGTCAGTCCCTCATGTTGGGATAGCTGCATGTGGAGCTTTCTTGGTTTCTTGTGTAGCTATCTGTCCTTGTATCTATTGGAAGAGAAGAAAAGCTACTACTCATGCTGATTTGAGCAAGGACACACATTCAAGTGAGTTGACATTTATGATTTTGGGAGGGGGGTATACCAACGTAATAAGATATAGTTAGTTGTCGTTATTGTTATAAGATTTCATTTTGCTTTATATATATTTACTGTTTTAGATTGTTGATCCTATCATACTTGAATAACAAAGTAATATGCATTTTTGCTCTTGTAGTTGATTCGGCTTCCCCCTTTGAAGTAAATGCTGTCTCTGAAAAGGTGCCTGCAAGTCCACTTCGTGTGCCGCCTAGCCCTTCAAGATTCTCATTGTCCCCAAAACTCAGTAGAATTGGGTCATTACATCTTAGCTTGAGTCAAATTATAAGAGCTACCCATAATTTCTCAGATACTTTACAAATAGGAGAAGGTGGCTTTGGAACTGTCTACAGGGCTCAGCTCGAGGATGGATTGGTTGTGGCTGTGAAACGTGCAAAAAGGGTAAGAAAGCGTGGTATTAAATTACTGTTTTGTGATTCAAAAGATATCTGAGTAGGAAAGTTCTCGGGTTCTATTTTGTGAGTGATATTGAATATCAATAACTTTAACACTTGGGTGAAATCTTACCGAAATTTTGATTGTTATGAAACTAACTTTGTACTATTTTCAACTTTGATGTTTGAAGTGTCTCCTCTCTTTATGTTCACCATGTTAAATTAATTGCATAGGAACATTTTGAGACGTTGAGAACTGAATTCAGCAGTGAGGTTGAAATCCTGGCCAAAATTGATCATCGAAACTTGGTGAAGCTACTAGGTTACATTGACAAAGGAAGTGAACGCCTTCTTATTACTGAGTATGTGGCAAATGGTTCTCTTAGAGAACATTTGGATGGTAACCTCTTGCACCCTTCTTATTGTCCAATCATTATCTTTGGATAAAGAAACATTTTTAATATTCTGTTGATATTACTGGCAGGTCTACGTGAAAATGCCCTAGATTTCAATCAGCGCCTTGAAATTGCTATTGATGTTGCTCATGGCTTGACCTATCTGCATACATATGCAGGTCAGAAAACCCTTCATTCTACAATTTTCTTACCTTCTCTGTGTTATAGCTGAAAGTTAGAATTTTATCAGATACTGAAGTATAAATGGGTGCAGTGAAGTGTTAAGTCATGAATAATCACTTTAGATATCATCAAATGCTGTTTTTATACTGGGAGAGTGCTATCGATTGACAGGATATTGTTCAAATCATGACCTTTGGTATCTTTCAGTGTATTTCCTCTTTTTCCTTTTTAGGCTGGCCTTCTCTGTATGCTGAAGATTTCTTAAGGTTCCTGATTGATGGATGTTTTATTTGATTTTTCTTTTTTTGGCCATTATGATAGATTTTTTATGTTAATGATGATTATGTCATTTTCGCATATTCATTTCAAAGATTCATTTGAGTTTTGGATGTTTATAAATCTGTCACTCTATGTCCGACGTTTTGCTTATGTTTTAACAGAAAAGCAGATTATCCATCGGGATGTGAAATCATCCAACATTCTTCTGACAGAAAGCATGAGAGCAAAAGTTGCTGATTTTGGATTTGCAAAGCTTGGTCCCACAAACTCCGATCAGACACACATTTCAACCAAAGTGAAAGGAACAGTTGGTTATTTGGACCCTGAGTACATGAAAACATACCAACTCACCTCCAAGAGTGATGTTTACTCATTTGGAATTTTGCTCCTAGAAATTGTGACAGGCCGCCGTCCAGTGGAGTTGAAGAAACCAGTTGAAGAGAGGGTTACATTACGATGGGTAAACACATGTCCTTTTCTTATTTTAAATGAATCTCTCATGCTCTTGTTTCTTCTTTTAACCCAAAGTGTTTATTGTCTATTTAAACTTTGAAATACATCAGAAAAATGAAATAGTATTCCTGGCATGATATTGTATTGATTTGGTTCGGTAGACTTCACCACTTCAATTCAAAAGGATGTATCATTTGATGGAAAAATTTATCGTAAGAAGGAATTCTTGACTAAAACATTAGATGTGCATTGGTAGAGACTTACATATATTGCTACAAGAGTATGCTGGACTCTGATATTGTGAAATCTCTCGTTTTCCTAGTTTGGCCTGTTTCAACTTTAAAAAAAAAAAAAATCCTTCATTTATGTTTGACTGTGATTATTTCATTAAAAAGCACTTCTGATTATATGCTTCAATGTAGCTTATAATCAAACATTCAATGGTTCACCAAAAGACTCTTGTAACTATGAACCAAGGGCGATGTAGAAAATTGAAATCAGTTACAAAGACGATTTAATCCTCCATAAATTTGACTTATTTTGCTTAAATCCATGCTTTTTAGTAGATGCCGACAAATGAATGTCTATTTACAACACTTCTTAGTCATTATTTTACCTGCAGATCAAAAGCTAAGTTGACTTATGTTTGCTTCTGGGCACTCTAAGTTATGTTGTTGTGATCAATTTTCAGGCGTTCAGGAAGTTCGATGATGGAAATGTGGTGGCACTGCTGGATCCTGCAATGAAGGAAAGTGTAAATACAGAGGTTGTCATGAAGATGATTCAGTTGGCATTTCAATGCGCAGCACCGGTCCGAGCAGATCGACCAGACATGAAATCCGTGGTCCAGCAATTGTGGACCATAAGAGCAGAATACCTCAAGGGTGCAAGGAGAGCATAGAACTCCAAGTTAATTGGAGATTGAGACTGTGAAGAAGTTAGATCTCGTTGCCCTTTATTTTTGTTTCAACCTGAACTGAACAACTTTGTCCTCTATATGCTGTGAAATGAAGTTTATTTTTTCCCGTTTGGGTCTTTTCCTTTAAATGATTGTATCTATGAGATTATGGTGTGGTTTCTAATCTTACATGCTAATTTTGCATGTGAGTGATTCTAAACGTTTGTTCAAGATTTGCTTCTGTCAGTGTACCCTTAATTTTACATGAGTTTGAAACCTGATAAATAGATCAATCTCATCGTACAATGATATTAATGAAATGGAACCAACATGAACATTACTAGTGGCCAATCAGTGAATCTATGCACTGATGATTGTTGAGGGTGGGTAATTTTTGAAAATTTACTCTAATTATTCCTATAATTTTGAACTCGCTAAAACCAAACTAAAATAAATATGAGTTCTACGCCCCCAATGAGCATTACACTTTTTATTTCTTGTGCAGAATGGGAGGTGAGAATGTCTATGCTTCATTTTTATTTTCCCTCTTTCTGTACACTATCTCTCATTTCATGAGTGTTTTTTTTTTGTTTACTTTTTTACTTTATATATTTTCAATTCTAGAGAGTTTAATTTGTATTGCATAGGTTATGATCTTTATATATGCCACACGTATCCTTCTTTCAAAGTCTTGACTATAAGGTTATGAAAGTGACTGCATAGGCTTTAGCTTCCACTTGGAAAGAAAACTTTCCTCGAAGGAAGCTGTGGAAAGTGACAAAGTGGTCGTAAAAGGCCATTTGGAATCATGTGTGGAATCGTGTTCAAAGAACCGAATACAAATATTCCAGAGAGTACTATTAAAATTTTAAAAAACAGAGATTATTATTATTAAAACTAAATCATGTGCTTTCCAGTATGTATTTTCTGTGTGGAAGATTTATACTTTCAATTACAACTTTATATTAATTACTCCTACGTGATTAAATAAAATCATTGCTCTTAAAGTTGAGGGAAGCTGATTCTTCTTTGTCAGTTCCTTTTCGCCAAGCGTTTGGAGTTTCCATGATACACATCGCCATTTATATATGTACGACAAATTGCAAAAGAGGAGTTATATCATGCATATATTTCAAATTAGGCCCCTATTTAAGAAGTTTAAATGAATTTTTTTTTTCTTTCCTTTTATTTTCAAGTATGTATATATTTTTAGGGTTTAGCACATGTAATTATTCTTGTTCATACAGCATCACCCACGACTTGGAAGTTCAAAAGCATCACGGCGCACACTTTGTAGGTTTTTAGCACATGTTTTTCTCGAATCTGCAGCTGTGTTGCTTCGGAATTGGATTCCTTAATTATTTCCCCCTACAAATAAAGTACTTCCTCCGTTTTTTACACGAGAATTTATGCAATTTTTTTTAATATTCTTATTCATTAGATGATTCATGATTGTATATTTTTTCCAAAAAATATTTCTAAAAAATAGCTCTCTTAACTAATCAAGAGAGAGTGTGAGATAGAAAATAGAATATTTAATGAATATTTCGTTTTTTGGCCAACAATGCAATATTGCTTCTACAATGTTTTTCAAGACAAATACGCTCAACTTGTGGCAAAGTGTATTATTTATATATCATTGCAACTCATCTTTAATTAGATTACATGCAATGTAAAAAGATATATATATATATATATTTTGTGCACATATATATTTCGAATTTTTATATAATTTATTTTTTTTTGGCCAAAATCTGAATATTATAGCTTAAAAATTATTTCTATAAAGAATATTGAGCCGGCCAACTACAAAAGGAAATTAAAGCATGAAAAGATGACTTTTATAGATGAGTTTGAGACAATTGATTTGCCCGCCTCAACAGCATTGATCGCAACGGCAACAACGCCCTCCCAACACAAAGCTCTCCACACCAATCTCCTTCCTCTTCCTTCACTCTTCGCACCAACCACCCTACGTTCTCTCTCGTTCCTTCAACGACCTCTCTCTCTCTCTCACATCAAATCCACCATTGTCACGCTTTCCATCAAGCTCTTCCAGCTTCTTTCTCACGTTTATTCTCTTCTCTCCAGTAGCCGCGCACATGGCGTTCCTCGTTGGCCTTGTGCTCGGAATCGTCGTCGGCCTTGCTCTCATCGTCGGATTCCTCCGTTATGAGAATGCTAGATCTAAGCTCCGGTCTGAGGTTGCCGAAACGATTGCCGCTTTAGCTCGGATGACCGTTGAAGATTCCAGGAAGATCTTGCCTCCTCAGTTCTATCCTTCTTGGGTTGTCTTCTCTCAGAGGCAAAAGTTGAGCTCTCTGTACTCTGTTATCCTTGCTGACTAATTCTGCATTTGACGGTGTTCTGATCAATCGGAGCTGAGACTGACATTTTCGCGTATTTATTTACTTTTAATGTTTTCAGTTGAATTGGCTGAATTCACATCTAAGTAAGATCTGGCCTTATGTTAACGAGGTAACTTCTGTGGGATTCAGTTCCTGAACAATCCTGGATTTAGTATCTATAACTCTATGGCTGTGACTACCTTTTCGTAAATCGGGTTCTAGGCTGCTTCTGAGCTAATAAAGGCATCCGTGGAACCAGTTCTCGAACAATATAGACCGGTGATTTTGGCGTCATTGAAATTTTCGAAGTTCACTCTAGGTACAGTAGCTCCACAGTTTACAGGTGAGCTCAACTTATTGAGTTAAATGACTTTCCGAGTTCAGATGATCAGGCCTTCGTTAAGTGCCATTAGTGACTGATGTCGCCTTCCATTTTCTTGTAATTAAAATAATTACAGTTTGAAGTATATAAATGGACTACATTATTGTGATGGTATACGTGCTTATTTGTTAATTCCTGGCTTTGCAACATACTGTCATTTATGTTTACGCCACGTTCTTGTTGAATCTAATGTTTTGAAACTGTTGATTAGGAGTATCTATAATAGAGGATGGAGGGAGCGGCGTTACGATGGAGCTGGAAATGAATTGGGATGGGAATCCAAGTATTATACTTGATATTAAGACTCTAATTGGTGTTGCACTACCAGTGCAGGTACTTATGAACTTCCTTAATCATCTCTGCTTTCTCATTTCGGATATATGATTAGAGATGAGTTGATAAGGATTGTGCCATGGATGTTCTCTCTGTCGTTTACCTGTAAGAAGTCCAAGATAATGGGGCCAATGCTTGTCAACCATTCCATTAGACTATAGTAACTTGGAAATTAATTACGTCAGAAGTCTTATTCAATGAGTTTCAGACCTGATTGCAAACCTTAGACTTACTGGTTCTTTTTATTGTTTATATTTCAGTAATTAGATGCCAATCTATCATTTCGTTAAGTGCCAATCTGTGGAATTAAAGGTTAATCATGGAGTGTATATCGTTTTTTACTTTGTGAAAAGCAATTGATTGGTGTTCTGCATTTTGGCATTTTCCGAAAGGTTTGTATCGTTGTGTTTGTTTTTGCTGATTCTTCTACCAGTTCACCGCCTCATTTCTTGGATTGGTGAGGTTTGTTGCTAAAATGGTTAGGGGCATGCTTGTGGCACATGGCTTTCTAAATGTAGATACTAATCATTCGTGCACAAGTAACGTGTTGAACTGATGTGGTGTTCTGTCCAGGTAAAAGATATAGGATTCACAGGTGTTTTCAGGTTGATTTTTAAGCCACTTGTTGATGAATTTCCTGGCTTTGGAGCCGTTAGCTACTCTTTGAGGCAAAAGGTGCGGTATCTATACATGGAATCTAAGGATTTTGTTGTAAGAACTGGCATATTTTTAGTATTGTATTTTTATTTTTTAAGTTGCATTTAGTACAGTTTTCCATCTGTTGATTGATTTTGAGTTTTATCAATATTACGTATAAATTGGCTTGTGATCATGTACATGATGGCAAAAGTCAGAATGAAAGTCCTCCTTCGTGCCTACAGATTGTAGACGGTGATTGATATCTATTTGTCGATAGAAACATATGGATGATTTAAAACATGCGTACGCACCAAAGATGGAAAGTTGTCCTGCCTACAGCTAGAGAAATAGGTTTTAAAGCTTCATTGAAACATTAATTTGTTGATCATTCGGTAGTTGGAGAGTGGATCAAATATGTAAATATCCTTTGACGGTTTGACGGATGAATTGAAGTTCCAAATACTAATGAATATTCTATGTAAGCCCATATAGTCTTGAATCATCAAAAAGTTTTTGTAAATCAGGAACATAGAGGTTGAGTCTGCTAGTATACGTCCCAATTCCCCTCTCTCCAAATACTTTTAGCATATGCACATACCAGTGTAATACATTTTCTCACATTCAGAAAATTCTAACTTGCAGAAAAAATTGGATTTCACGTTGAAAGTTATCGGTGGAGATATTTCAGCAATCCCCGGCTTATCCGACGCAATTGAGGTTTGAACAACTCCCATTGTCTATTCTGATGCCGGATACCAGGGTGCAGCTTTGCATAGTTGTTTATATATTTTGTTTCCTCATCTTCGCAACATAAGCGGGAAGTTAAAAAGTAAAGGGAGTAATTAACTATCACATTCATGAAAAATCTTTTTGTAGCAAATGATTTATCAAGAAAATTAAATAAGCTTAGCAGAAAAGCAAAAGAAGACATAAATAGTGATTCGGTAGTTATCGATGTATGAGCACATAATGAGGTCTATTAAATTACCGCAGGGGTCAATTCGGGATGCTGTTGAAGATTCTATTACATGGCCCGTGAGAAAAGTTGTACCCATCCTGCCTGGAGATTACAGGTATTCAAATATATCGAGGAGGCAATCGCACTGTTAATCAATACACATAATTAATCTTTCTATTGTTGCCAGCCTTTCACTAATTGAAAATCGTTTTCATGGGTAAAGAGAATTAAGGTATATTAGCATTTTCGTGAAATTCTAACGTGTACTTCTTTACATGAGCCAGTATGGGTGACATAAATATCACATGAAATCCGAAAAATTAGGTGCACTGTTCATGATTCATTTAAAATTTTATTATATATAGAATATAGGTGACTGAGAATGAATTGGAAATAAATTTCAGCATCAACTTTTTTTCTATCAAATATGGTTATAGTTTATTATTATTTACGAATTATTGAGCAATCTATAGAAACATGGGTGAATGCTAGACCTCGGGTGGTGTAAAACGTTATTCCAGCATTGTGTCCGGTCTCGACAGTTACACGACCTGTCCATTAGGCAGCTATGTCAATTAAGGTGGCTGTACACAGGATTACCCTTTCAAAAAAGGGGTAAAAAGAAAAAATTTGGTTGCGTCGTGGCAAGATTCGTTAATTATGGTCTCCGCCAAAAAATTATAGATCCACAATATAAAACGACGCTGTTTTTTTCTTGCTCAGTGATCTGGAGTTGAAGCCTGTGGGCATATTAGAAGTCAAGCTTGTGCAAGCTAAGGATTTAACAAACAAGGACCTTATTGGTAAATCAGATCCATATGCTGTGTTATATGTACGACCTTTACGTGACAGAATGAAAACTAGCAAGACAGTTGTAAGTTAGAGTACTCTTTCTCCGCTCTCCGTTTATTTATTGCTTCTCAATTCAGGAAGAAATAACTTTATTATTTTGTCCCTCCAGAACAATGATTTGAATCCAATTTGGAATGAACACTTCGAATTTATTGTTGAAGATGTATCCACTCAGCACCTGGTGGTTAAAGTTTATGATTCTGAGGGCTTAATGGCATCTGAATTAATTGGATGTGCGCACATACGGCTTAGTGAACTTGAGCCTGGTAAAGTAAAAGATGTGTGGTTGAAGCTGGTCAAGGATTTGGAGGTCCAAAGAGATAACAAGAACAGGGGTTCGGTAAGTAATCATGTCCCACTTGGTTAAACAATGATAATTAGGGGGCTCTTTTAGTTGGGACTTCTTAGGAGACAGTCCAGATTTCGCTTTATTTTTTGGATCCAGTTACTTCTTTTCCTCGCTAAATAAGACCGTCTTAAGAGTCCCCGGATAGTTATGTGTATAGTTATGATAGTAAAAGTATAAAAAACAACAATCATATGAAAATGTACACGTTTAACCACGTCAAAAGTGTCAGACTGTAATTTTAAGCGCCAATGTCTGACATAAGTTAAATACAAAGATGACTTCCCTTGAAGTATAGTTGCCTTAAAGGTTTCAAGTTTTTGTGGTCAATATGAATTTGAAATCATGTTTTAGCTTGTAAAATGCTGCTAAAATCATATTTCTCTCTGTGCTTAGGTAAATTTATCTATATAGATATAGATATATCTGACAAATGAAATTTTTGTTCTTTCTGTTAATCGTTTCTCTTTGTGCTTAGGTACATTTGGAGCTTTTATACTATCCTTTTGGCATGGAGACTGTGTTTACCAACCCTTTTGTTCGCAATGATCCTT
This sequence comes from Vachellia collinsii, assembly GCA_006871305.1. Classification (NCBI taxonomy): domain Eukaryota; kingdom Viridiplantae; phylum Streptophyta; class Magnoliopsida; order Fabales; family Fabaceae; genus Vachellia; species Vachellia collinsii. Next base: position 16,636 of record QFDD01120091.1, read on the forward strand.
TGACATCATTAGAAAAGGTTCTTAAAAGTTCAGCAAATGGAATGGTATGTACTGAAAATGGAAATGCAGTTAAACAGAAGAAGAGGGACGTTATAATCAGAGGAGTCCTCTCTGTTACGGTGATATCGGCTGAAGACTTGCCTGCGGCAGATTTTATGGGGAAATCTGATCCTTATGTTGTTCTCACCATGAAGAAATCAGAAACAAAATGCAGAACCAGGGTAAGTAGCAAAACTTGTATTCCTTTACTGCAACAGACCAAAAACCAAAAATAGCATCTCTTGCGTTATTTTATTGAAAATCCTGGAGATGAGCCCGTAAATAGGACATGATCAAACTATGTCTTCTTTCTTAATCTTTTTAACACTTTTGTTCCCGGGGTGGGTTAGAGGTATCCAGGAGTTCATCCGTTTTCCCATGTTCGATCCTTCTTTTCACTTCCTGTTGCCTAACTAGTTAATTCCCAAGAAAGAAATTATGAACTTGCTAACCTTGGAAGTTGGTGAATTTTTCAGGTTGTGAATAACACCTTAAATCCTGTTTGGAATCAAACTTTTGACTTTGTTGTTGAGGATGGATTACATGATATGCTAATGGTTGAAATTTGGGACCACGATACATTTGGAAAGGTAAAAAAAAAGATCACGCATCATATATTTTGTTACAAAATTTGGGTGATCAGGTATTGAAATTCAACAGAGATTATTGAGCAAACTTCATCATTTGCTAACGACAAGTAGACCAAGGAAATGTAAAAAGACGTGTAAATATTGCTAGTTATGAATTTCACTAGTTATAGTGTTACACTTCTTTTTGTGATTGACTTGCCTTACCTATCTTTTCACAAACCAGAGTTTACCTGAGATTTTTCTCAAAGAACTTTTTTGAAGTTTAATTCCATTGCATGGACTTCCAATCTTATCTTTAAAAGTAACATGTTAGTTGAACCGATGATGGAAATATCTTTTTATACATTTAGAATCACTCTGTATGAGGTATTAATCATGGCTTTAGTCAATCGAACATAAATATGGCTTCTTAATAGAATTGACTGTCCTGAATAATTGTTGTCAACGTCATTTAGTAATGAATCTTCATTTCCAGTCTGATGCAAAAGAATTTTTCACCTGTAGCAGTAAGATATATTTGATGTTAGATTAAAATTTTATGGCTGGTTATAAGCATGCTAAGTTCAAAATTGCGAAGTTCCTGTACATCTGGAAAGGAGAGAAACACAATAGATATGTGAATATAATTCAATCCCTTTGTTTTCTTCCGTTCTCCAAATTGATCTAAAAGATCCTGAGGGGTCTGGTTGATTTTGAGATTTCACTAACAGCTGTGTCCGTCAATGATGCAGGATTATTTGGGAAGATGCATATTGACCCTTACGAGGGTAATATTAGAAGGGGAATTCGAAGAACGTTATGAGGTGGATGGGGCTAAATCTGGATATTTGAGATTATTTCTCAAGTGGTTGCCCCAACCGATTTATAGGGGTGATTCTTAAGTGTCCCTTGCCGAACCTTCACAGTATCCACACACCTCAATTTTTACAAATGTTGCACTCTAATTTGTGAGAAAACCGATTAAATGATGTACATAACTGTTGCCTTCCGCAGGAGCACTGTAGAGATCAAAATCGTCTCTTTTATTACCGCTCCAAGCTCTTATTTGACCGCTCACTGCTTTCTTTTCTGGTCGTCAAGATGTAAGTAAAAGCGTTGGTTAATTGTTTATAAATAAAAAAGCGTTGGTTAATTGTTTATAAATAAAAAAGCGTTGTTTAATTGTTTATAAATAAAAAAGCGTTGGTTAATTATCTTTCTGCTGAAGTTTGTTAGGGACGCGCGGAAAGGGAAGGCATGAAAAGAAAAGGGGGGCGAAAAAGTAAAGAAAAATAGTGTGATTCTTGAAAAGGGGATAAACTGTTGCTCTTTTGAATTTCTTTTTACAAGCTTAAAAAATTATTACAAAATAATATTTTAAATTTGTTGAGAGTAAAAGAAACTATTATCCAATTTAAAAATGAAAAGTAACTTGACCCCAAAGAGAAACACAAGATTAGTTAATTTCATAGATTGCTAGTACATTTTATAGGAGGACGGGGGTTGTTTAATATTGATACACATAATTTGAAGACCCAATTCTGTAGGTTGTTAATTTTGTATTGTATATGAAAGCAAGGGAAAAATCTTGAGAGTTTAGCGATAATTGTCAATGCATGTTTGGAAATTTATTGAAAATGTTACAACTAAAGCAATGTGAAAGTAGCTTTTATCTAGAGAATAGCAAAATAACTTTTTCAACGAGTTAGGACAGATTAGCTTTGCGTTTGCCAAAATTATAATTCGAGTATAATTGATTTCGTAAAATTGGTTTTACCTTTAGGCAAATCTGAGATTGGCCAAAACCCTTAGTTGACCAATAATTTGTTTGTCAATCTCTTCCAAAATCACTTTTACATAAATCGAGATAAAATTCATCTCAAACATTTATTTTGAATTGTATACAATCACTCTTCAAAAACTACAAAAACTAATTATAAACAAGCTACAAAAGTAGGCACATGTTACTACTTTCCTGACAATCTGAGCTTAATCATGGCTTGAAAAACCAAAAAACCGAAGCATGAGGCCTATTATACTATTGAAATTGACGCAAATCGGTCACCCAAAAATGGTCAAGTTTCATCTAGTATTTTTCAAGTCAGTCCAGTAATTTTTTTGTTCAATTTTGCTTTTAATTTTTTTAAGAGAAGTTTTACACTTAAAACGTTTATTATAGAGCAATACTATCAGTATCCAATATAAGAGTTAGTTGATTTTTGTTAAAAATATTAAAAAAGTTCAATATATTATTTAAAAGTATTCATATTATCATTTTTCTCAAATAAATTCATTTAACTTATAAACTAATATATGATTTAATTATATACAGGGACAAATACTTTTAAGAGCATTTCACTTCATTAATCTTTCTATTAAAAGTAATACACTCTTATATTAAGAACATTTAATAAATATATATCCATCACTTTAAATATTTTTTCAGCAACACTCAATAATTTTATAGTGTAATTTTACCCAAGTATATTTTCAGTTAACTTTTTTTCTCCTTTTTGTCATATTTTTTGGACTCGTCTTCTATATGTATAATACACATCTTTAACATTTTTAACAATATGCTTAATTTGCAACTTTTCTGATAGTTATCTTAAATATTTTCTAGACTTATTTTTCAATTTCCTGGAAAGTTGGAATGCTTTTACTCAGTGCTAAAAAAAAATTAAACATGGAAGATAAATTTAGAAAATATCTAAGATGACTATTGAAAAATATGGAAAAACTGAGGATTGAAATTGTTAAAAATGGGTGCTAAAAATATAGAAGATAAGCACTACAAATATGAAAAAGGGTTATAACAAAATTAACTCAAAAAATGCTTTAAGGCAAAAGTGTTAGCGAAAAATTACCTTAAGATGATGTGTGCTATAAAAAAAAAACATTTCAGCGTGCTGGTGTATCTTCACAAAACAAGCTTTTTAAGGAGTCGGTGCCAAAGTAAAAATTATTCCAGAGAAAACTGAACCACAAAATACTTTAGAATATTAAAAGTACCTGAACAAATATTTCTGGACGCTGGATAAAGATGTACCCCAATACAAACCACAATAATTTACAACCACAGCATGAAAGCCCAATTACGAGAACCATAAACAACTACTTAATAAGCGAGTTATAATTCCCATCATAAATCACTAAATCAGATCAAGTGCACATTTATTCTATTACATAGAATACCATGTTTATCTTTGCCCCCTCCTCGCTCTTCTCAGTAATTTCCCAAGAGGATAAAAGACGTTCCTTCTCTCCCGAATCCAAATATGAACATCGATCCCTATAGTTCTTAACGTATTGGAATACAAGGCAAGCATGTAGACCAAAAGATCATTTCGACTAGGCATTACGATCAAAGGGAAACTGAAAGCCGCGCACCTTAGAGTAGATAATATTTTAGTTCATTCCACAACGTCACCTGAGAGAGAGATTTAGGCTCCTATATATCGGTGGTAAGCCTTCCAAGAACACTGCTTACAAAATACTTCTTCAGTTTTCTCCTCCTCCTATTCTTTCCCCTGCATTACCAGAAATTCAACCATTCTGTAGTTATCCTTCGCATTAACGAGCATAAACGCAGATCAGAAAGAAATAAAACAAAAACCATTATTTCATTATCCCAAACACAATGATTCTAACATATTCACAAAAGGTGTTCTACAAAAATAAAATAAAATAAAATAAAAACCACGTTGATAGGATACGAGTGCTAATCCTACACGCTGAGGCCATTTCATGAGATACAGAACACATTCTAAGCAGTTAATTTACGTATATCTTATCCACCAACTTAATTTATGTGCTAATTAATGAGATTGGGTAACAGAGTAATATGTCAAGTTTAAACTTAAGTGCTAATTAATGCGGTCCAGAAAGCAATGCTGGACTTTTAGCTTGCTATTTTGATCACCAAAGGCACAAAAAGGTGAAGTGAACCTACCAATATTGGTTATGCAATACGAAAGAGTCGGTTGGCACTTTCTTGCCATCATCATTGCGATTCCAGTGGTAGATGGCATGAGTCCTGTTCATTATCTCCAGAGTTGAGTGTCCATAGCTGGCTTCCCGAAAGGCAGAATATTCCGGCTGTGGTTCTAAAAATCTGTGTAGCCAATGAAACAAATTGAGTACGGACATCAACTATACTCCCTCCAATCCATAGTATAAGTCTCTTCTGAATAGATTCTTTGGTACAATATAAGCCACTTGCACAATAATTAATACTTATTTGTCAACTTTGCTTATATAATTAATATTTAAATATGACTCCTTGTATTTTTCTCTCCCCTTCAAACCTCATTTAATATATGTAAAGTTTAGCAATTTTTTTCAATTGAAGATAAATTTAATGAGTTAACTGTTATTTTTTTTATTCCAGTGAATGACTCAGTAGTAACTTGTATTATAGAATATGAACTGGTGTCTGACAAGGATTTTGCCAATGAAGGACTATTTAGAGACTCCTAGGTAAAAATGATTAGCAATTTTCACAAATAAAGTAGCTCAAATTACCTTGCAGCAAGACCTTCTTGATTTCCTCCATCTCCTACTGTTATATACACGGGAGCTGCTTTGTCAGGTATGGGGTACCGGTTGCCACTTGTTACGTTGTAGTTGATATTGGAGAATCGGTACTGGAAACAAAACAGATGCATTCAACACATGATAAAATATATAGTGCAGGTAACACGATGGCAAACCAAGTCTACATGGGAATTTCCCTTATCAACCTCGAAACATTGTGACTAAGGGCTTGTTTGGGAAGTAATAAAACCTAGGTTTCAAACCTTGGTTTCCCAGAATCCGAGGTATGTATGTGAGAGAGTTTTGTCTCGGCTTGCGTGAAAGTGATTTTAAGAATTGATTGGCAAACAAGCCCTAAAGAATCAAACAGGATAGTCCCCTAACTACTAATTCTAAAGAAACATGCAACTGTTTGCTACAGCACCAAAAAAAAAAAAAAACAACAAGGTCACATACTGATCTTTCATAAGCATGGACATGGCCAGCAAAGACCACATCAACTTTGTAGTGAGTGAACCAGCTCTCAAATACTGCTCGCATGCTTTCACCCTCCATATAGTGAGCTTCATTACTGTTGTATAGCGGAACATGCATCAGAACAATGAGCCAAGGAGTCTTATCCCTATCAACCCTCTTCAACTCTTCTTCGAGCCACTTATACTGGGGTGTGTACTTTACTGCCAAGAAATATCAGTAGTTTATCATATTAGCCATCAAGAAAGCTGATTCCACTTTTCAAAGTATACACTACTACACTTGCAAGCATTATAGAGTCCATCTGGAACAGAACCGAAATAGCCATCAGTTCTGGTAAGATTTTAAGCTCTTGAAAACAGCAAGACGAGACTCCACCATTCTTGAACATGACCAATTAAAAAAAATCTTCATTTAAGCCCTAACGAAAAATAAATTTCCTTTCGATTATCAGTTTCCTTTTATTTTATTTTATTCTATTTTATAATGTTTGATCCTCCTCCATGTGAGAATGTAACGTCAACCACGATGCACATATGAATTGAATGTGTAAAATGAGATTAGCCAGTGGTTACCGAAGGGAGAATAGCTGGATAGCACAATGATATGAGCAGAGGCACGCCTAATAGAATACCAGAGAGGGCTGCTGCTTTTGGAAGCCAGATAAGGAGTAGTATATCTGTAAAGATAGGATTTGAAAGGAACAACCTCCCCCTGGCCACAAAGATTCAGTTAAAAGCAACATAGAGCCTACTGTATATCTCACAATGCAACTTTGGCTAGATCAACTTCAATACAGCCAGTGGGGAAAACAACCTTGCCTAAAGCAACATCACAATATTCAGGTTGATTTTTCACCACAAAAGTTTATTCCTAGACTTAAAATTTATTTCTGGCGGCTAATTATTTTAGGCTCAGGAATACATCCAGTCAAGACTTGCAGTAATTCAGAACATCCCTCCCCATCCCCAACCCCTGAGAAAAGCCACTTATTTCCTAATTAAGAGAAGGAAAATTGAAATAGTTATTTATCAGTTTGTTGGCGCAGAAAAATAATAAAACTCATATGATGTGGTTTAGTGCAGATTGCAGACGAGAATATTGAATGCTTGTCCAATCTTAAATTCATATTCTACCATCTCAGGCATGTACTCAATTTCATGATTTCCAGCAGACCAGATCCATGGCTGATATGCCGCACTCCTTTCAATGAAAAGACCCCATGTATCCCATCGTGTACCAACATCATTATACTGATACCTATCAGCATAAGAGAGGTCTCCAACAAATAGGGCAGTCTGAGCTCCACTCTTCATGTAATGGTCAAGAGTGGAAAGAGAGTTATACGTTTGGCCCAAATCACCTGCAACATTCATGAAATAATCATTTATGACAATCAAAGGTTCAAATAGGGGGAAAAAACAAAGAAAAAATGAATCGCAAAAATACTTTATGAATTAGCATTAGAATGATTCTGCAATGATATATGGATGGCAGTGAAAACTTAATTAAACGTAATATTTAAAGTCTGGATAAATGTATAAATTGAGGATGCAATAAAATTCCCATTAATAGTAGTAGAACATGCTTCAAAAATGGATCACATACCTATGATCCCAAATTTGTAAGGAGCATCTCGGTCAACTTTGGGAGGTGTTTCAAACCAAAATTCCCGAGAAGAATCACCACTTCCTAGTCTGTAGTAGTATTTAGTGCTATACTGAAAAGAGCAAGCCATTAGATTAACAAAACATATTCCTATAAAACAAGGGAATAATGAAAATATCTCTACCAAAGATGAAAAAACGTGTGCTGATAGCAACAATTACCTCAAGGCCTTCGACAAGACAATGATGAATGTAGCCAGACTTATATTGGTAGAAGGTATAGTTTGCCACCGTGCCTTCTGCGCTAAATTGATATTTATTGTCTGATTTCCCATATTGTACTTTGCTGGGCCCTGGTTCATCCTGTGTGACCCATGAGATAATTACAGCTTTTCCATCATAGTCACCTTGAGTGATATGCACCTAAGAAGAGAGTATTCAACATATATAAGCCACCACAAGTTAAAATTCAATCATATTATGTCACTATTAGAAAAAAAGGAAACGCCATCATCTAGTCAGGTCAATTAAGCCATTTTTTACAGTCCAAAATTTCAAATAGATATTTTAAAGCATTCTACTGTTTGTCATGCACTCTGTTCCAGTTGCATCAATACTTCCTGTTGTGCATATTTCTCTCCTAACAAGGAACGTCCATTGTGAATGGGAACCCAAATCTTACCATTCACAAAACCTGAGAGGTTCTTTGATGAGTTAGTGAATATGGTATGTTAACTAATTATTTCTTTGAAAAAGTCCAATGACTCTAAACCTCAACACATATCTGCTATTAATACAGAGAAACATGGAAAGTTTCATTACACAACTACTTTTTTGCTCCACAGGCTTACTTGTTGAGGTGCATTATGACCTTTTGGAACTGCAAATACTTCGTTATCAAGAGGGATATCAACAGATGGCCACTCTGATCGTATGAAACTGCTAGTGACTCTGGCATTTCCATATTTGATGGCGCTCAAAAAGAGAAAGGTAGCAAGAACAAAATTAAGCAACAAAGTCTGCATCCTGGCATCCCGATCCAGAGACATGAACCAGCCTGAGAAGCCAAACCACCTGCATTCAAGAATATCAAAATATGTATGGAATGAGAAGAGAAGATGTGAGGCTTTAAGTTGAAGTTCTAATTGAGAAAATGAAACTACCAAATCGCATCTCAATTGTTTATTCAATATTCTTTGAGGAGAAAAGATTCAAAATAAAATCTCACAGCATGCGCGTTTTGCATAGAAGCAGACATGAAAGATAATAATCAAACGCTAAAACCAGTTATTCGATAAAGAAGTGACTTAGCATAAAAACTGTTCTAGTTGAATGTTTAAAAGAGTCAGAAACACAGATCCTCTTTCGGCAGAACGTTGCGTATAAAGTAAACGCACATAATCTCCGTCTTCACGGCACTTTCTCTTTTAAATACTCGCGCCTGAAGACATTCGAAATCACTACAAAAACGTGTTAGCGCTCAAACATCCATAAGCAAGGATTTCAACAGTTCGCGATCTGAATCTGAACGATGAACAGCATCGACATTCACATTACTTAACTCACTATCGAAACTTAGCTCTCCGAGCTTAAAAACTACATTTCTGTTCTAGATACAAGTACAATTAAAGATTAAGCAGTCATGAACTTGCATTGTAAAGACGGAATCAGTAGCTAATCAAATGAAGCATCAAGAATTATTTCAGTTCAATAATCATATCATAATCTTCTAAAAAGAGATTTCTCAGAAATACGAGAGAGAGTGAGGAGCTTGCCTTAAAGCATTCGCCGAGGAGCGCAGGGGAGAGACTAGAGAGAGAGAGATATGAGGAAGAGAAGGAGACGAAGGAGAAGGAGTTGGGAAGGCTTGCGCTGGGAGCGAAGCGTCCGGAGTGGAGCGAAGCCTCATCGTTAGCGTAGAAACTGATTTAAGTATGACATAATGCCGCCCACGGGACACAGGAATGGCATGTACACGTGGCACTATGGTGGTGGTGTGGACGATTTCACCCACCGACTTAGGTCCGTCGCGTTCCTTGACATCTCATCTTGCATGTTACTGTCTGCCAATGCACATACGAACTTCAACGAAGAATTTATTGGAATTGGTTTTTAAAAAATAATTATATACAATTTAAAATAAATATATAAAAAAAAATTTATCTCATCTTACATTAAATTAAAATAATTTTAAAAGTGATTCACAAACATACTCAAAGACTATTTATAATTAAAGAGATCGTTCTTGTCCCTAACATTGGATAGACTATAAGGTGTAGCACTCACATACTATTCTCAATACAATATAAGAATATTTTTATTCTATTTGCAAAAGTTGGATGAATAAAATATATATTAACTTATAGATCATATAGATTAATTTGATGAAACATAATAAGTATAAAAGTTATTTAACTTCTTTAATGTTCATCTCATGGTAGGTAGTATTGTACTGTTGAATTGGTAGAACCAATGGAATCAAATATGCAGAAACAAAAGTATTGCAGCTACTCATATCACTAACTTGCAGCAACTCTGCTAAAAAATATGAAGTATATGCTACTTTTGTTTAATATGATACATCTCTCAGATAATAAAATTAATTATTTTTAATTGTTTAAATTTCACTTCATCATTTTTTTGGGCCATTGACTTCACTTCGTCTTTTTGAACATCTGTTATGCTCACATGCATATATTTTAATATTTTACACCCTTGGGATGCTCATGCATCTATATTTTACTTTTATTTTTTTGGGAAAAATAGTTTTTTCAGATGAATACGACTAATTAAAAATTTTAAATTTAGATTTTTAATAAAGACATATATCTCAGTGATGATATGTTTAACACACTCTTGATGCACCAAATGTCAGTATATTTTATAATAAATATTCATGCATTGATTTAATATACTATGAGGAACTAATTATCTATCCATTGAAACCATTTAATTTAGATTATTAATATTAATTTTTTTAGAAGATTATTAATGTCAAATGTGAGCTGTTTAAATTTCACCGCAGTAATGAATATTACTGTACTCATAATTGCAGTGAATATGCCAATATGGTAACCAAACCTGCAAACAATAGTGACTACTTGGAGGCTTTTGTGTACACAATTTTGTGCTTTGTTTTTTGTTTTTTTTTTTTGCCGAGACACGATTTTGTTTTTACCATTGCGCCTGGGATATAAATTTACAAGCTGAAGTATGAACCACATAAAAAACACATTAATTACTACATTAATTTTCACATCCAACAGATTACTACATTAATTAAAGTTTAACTATGTTATGCCCGATTTATTTCCTATTTGACAAAACATGATCAGTTCTCTCAACACCATGCATTTATCTCAAGCTTAAGGTAATGACCAGCATTTTTAGGCTAACGTAGGATCCGCTCAAGGACTTGCGGGTTTAGATAAATATCTAACGCAATCCCAGACTTGAGAATGAAGTAATTTTTGGGGAGAAACTATCATAATATATATAATTATTTCAAAGAATTCAGGTAATATATATTATAATTAAATAATTTATTTAATTTTTAAGTAATCTTCCTCAACTAGTTAACTAAGTTTTATATTAAGTATTGAAGGTAATACTTAATTTTCTTTCTTGTTTGCTTCCATATGTTAGGAATTGAATTAAAATTTTAAATTTCACTATAGAAGGCATAAAACTTAATTTTATTGATAAACAATAGATAATTTTATTGATAAATAATAGATAAAAAAACTTTTGAGACTAAAAAAAGCCTAGTCCAGTATAAGCGATAAAACAGAAGAAAAATGGGATTAATGAACAAGATAAATAGTAAATTAGGTTGGAACTATTTCCATACAGTAAACAAAAGAATGAGATTTTTATAAACTATAACTGTGGTATCTTCATTAATCTTTACCAACTTTTTTATTTCCTAGATGCAATTTTACCAACTTTTTATTGTTACAACCTATACGTATTTTTTCATGGGGCCAATCGCCAGAACTATAAAATTTATTTTTATCTATAGACACTATCATCTAATTTATTTGAACTCGAAAAAATATCCCACCAGATATTCGAATATTCATTTTGAAAAGAATACATATGCCAAAAAGAAATGTAAATAAAATAATAATCTATACTGGGGCCCCATTTAAGGTGTGAGAGGTGCACACGCAATTTTATTTTACGAACCATTAATAGTAACATATAAAAAACTGTACGAAATGAAATTATTTATTTTCTTTTTATACTACTTTTAATAAATAATATTTGAGGAGTGGGTGCTTGCGTTCTATTTCATCATTATGCTGCCAATAGTAAAAATAATTACCTAAATATTACATTTTTGATAATAACGACTTTACTACATTGGAAGTTGTTATTCGTAAGAACAATTTTAAAATTGTGAAGAGAATGTTCTTTGTTAAAACTAATTTTGGTTTCACAAAAAGTAAAAATGTTAGAAATCATTTTTCACAAGAGAGATTTTAAAAGTAGTTCATGTGAAGAACGGTCTATCAAAAAAAGATTCATACTCTATCCACTCCAACCAAAAAATCATCACCAGACCGAAAATATTAATTACATAGTAAAACTTTTGAAAACTTCTGACATTTTTACTTTTAAGTTTTTATCAGACCGAACTCGTTCTGAACAAGGATGACTTTTCACAATTCTGAAGTCGTTCTTGATCCTTGGTTCTACAGTATAATGGTAAATATTTTTAAGTGACGCGTTTGCTATTATCTCTAGCGTTCACAGCGTACTGATAAAAAAGCCTGGTGCTTACACATACATAACCACTTCCGACTTTCGAGTGACGCCCCCCTCATGCTCACTGGTCGTTGGATTTTTTTCAGAGTTCAAACGGAGCTTTTCTTCTTTCAAACCAAATCTATACATAAAAAATATATAAATTCCTTCGTCTGCTTGATCTTCTGCTTCTTCTTCGTTCTCTCTCTCCCCCCTCTCTGCGATACCATGGGAGACCCCCCGAACCATCGCACCCCACAGCTTCTCCAGGTGCTCCAAGCTCTCAAAGAAGCTTCCCACGGCTTACAAGCTAACCCCAGTCAACACTCCGATGACTTCAATTCCGCCGCCATTAAAGCTCTCTTGGAGCTACACACTGAGTCCGATCCCATCCTTTCCGGAGACCCAAATCTTTCTTCTCTGTATCAGCACCTCACAGACCTCAAGGATTTAGTTGAGTCCCTTAGGAATACCAAAGGAGGCCTTGGCCTCCGGTCTTTTCTCACGCGCCGAACCTCCGCTCACTCCATTTCCCGAATCGCCGGGTCAATCGAGTCTGAGATTCAGAAGTGGATAGACCGCGAAAGCGTTGGCGAGTTGAGCAGAGCTATCCGAGAACCTATGTGCGACGAGGAGGAATTGGTGAAGCTTTTGGTTCAATTTGAAGAGCGGGTTTCCCTAGGGTTCAGCCGTGAATTTCAGGATTTGGTTCTCCGATCGAAGTTGTTTTCTTCGCTGGAGTCGATTTTATGCGATCCTAAATGCTCGAAGAGAATCCGAGAACATTCGGCGTTAGCTATCGCCGGTTTGATTAAGTTCAACAAGGACGTCTTCGTAGGCCAAGTCTTAATGGGTCCAACCGTTAGTGCCCTAACTTCAATGGCTTCTCCGAATTCGATTCAAGTCCTGTGCTCGTTAATCAAATCCATAAAATCTCCTATTGTGGACGAAATCGAATCGAACGGCGAAATACCGAAGATCATAAGCTTCTTAAACTCGCAGGATTTACTAATGAAAGTGTTGGCCATGGATTGTGTGCTAGAAATTGGGTATTTCGGAAGGAAGGAAGCGGTTGAGGCTATGTTGAAGGAAGGTTTGATAGAAAAACTTATAGAGTTGCAGAAATCCGAACTGGGTGGTGATTCGATCGAGAACGATCAGCATAGCGAGAAAGAAGAAGACGAGGAAAGAGGGGTTAGTGTTGGAGGAGTGGTGGAGAAAGGAAAGATGGAAAATAGGCAAAGAAGGTATCTCCAGAAACATCCATTTGCAAGCAGTGTGGCAAGATTTGCAGTTCAACTAGAAGTGGGAGAAGGGTTGAGGCAGAGAGAAAGAAGAGCTTTCAAGCAGGAGATTCTGACGAGAGTAAGAGAAGCTTCCATTTCGGATGCTGAATCTGCCACCATTGTTGCTGAGGTTTTGTGGGGCTCTTCACCGTAAAAGAGAAAAATGTTGAACCCAAAACTATTTCCCCTTTCTTATTCTTGTTATAACCAGAATCTGAACCCAGAAGAAGGGCATTACAATTGGAAGGACTCATCATTGAGTCCAAATAAGCTAGTTTTGATGTTATTGTAGGGTGAGAATGATATTGTTCGGAGATATGGGTGTGCAAGGATTCATCATATTTGAATGTATATAATGCAGTTAGATTAGAATTAGGAACAGATTAGAAAAAAAGATGATTGGAAGTAATGGATTGTGAATAAAATTGCTCAGGGCCAATGTATGATGATTCTTTGGTTTTTGATTGTCTGTTTGTTGTGCCTAGCTGAAACTTTTTAGATGCAAAACTGGATTGGGACAGGTGAAGTAAGCAAAGAGGGTGGCTATGGAATCTGAATTTTGAAAAGGAATCGTTTGTGGGATATGCTAGAATGGAGAGGTGAGCCTCAGGAATGATTCTTGGCACATACCATTTAAACATGTCTGAAAAGTATGTCTTAAAATATGCAAATAGCTCAATCCTCAAATAGTCAAATTGGTAACATTTTTTAAGAAGCAATTACTTCCTCATTCTTTATAATTTTATCTGATTATTAATCAAGTTCAGATGGTTTTCCTTGGTTCTTACAAACATTGTTTTCTATGTTGATAATATATTAAAAGTATGCTTGGATTAGTGATAGAAATCACTTATCAAATATAATTTACATTTTATTAAGCTAATATATAAAGTGAATTTTATTTGGCTTTATGTAAATATGTTTTTTTTTAACTCTATAGCATAAATTGTCTATTGAGGTGGAAGTTGACCAAATTACAAGTAATTTTTTAAAAAAATTACATAATAAAAGGGTTTTTTTTTTAAATATAACGATGGAACAAATTTTTTTTATTATTTACATAAAAAGTTATTATGTCTATAACCGACTTCTCATATTTATTTATAAGGAAAATGACAAAAAAAATTTAGAAAAAGCAAAATCCCAAATTAAATACTTGCCATAAAATAAGTTGTGAATTGTTTATCAACAATTGTTAATACCTTATTAAAAATGATCAAAAAACTGATTTAAGATTTTTTAATTTTCAAGATATTTTTTTAATCATTTTTCCTTATTTATAACTTGTGTACATCATCACTCATAAGCTCCTATATAACTAAAGAAGCTATAAGAATCCAAAAAATTATCAAGAAAGGTAAAAAAAAAAATACATAGTAACTTGATTTCAAATAAGACAAAAAATATAAAAACGTGCATATTAATTTTTTAAATTTTTCGTTAAATACATGTATCTTCCTATTAAAATCAATAGCATTATCACGACAAAAAAACAATAGGATTGTTTAGCCTAAACATAACAAAGATTCAAACTTCCAATAGTGAGAATTTTACCTATTTTTCATAAATGCGAGACTTGTTTTTGCATCCTAAAACAAATCCCTAAAATACGCAACAAAGTTTGAAAACATTTTCATAACATGAAATAAAAGAAACACGTCAAAAGGAGGCATGCAAAAAAAAAAAAACAAGATTCGATTTACACGATAAAATAAAAGGTGCATGAATTGAATTCAATATTTTTTTTTTTATAAGAAAGACTATGTTATCTTTAACAGATTTTTTTTTAGAAGATCCAACCTCCAAATTTAAGTCCAAAGACGTCTATTTCCCTCCACCTAAACCAAATGCTATGCAAGACAAAAGCTAAATGGATAAATTCGAGGACTCCATCAACCTCAGGCAGTCCTTTTATTAAATTGAATAATAATCTCATTTATTAATTATTATACTCCATAAAACGTATAAAAAATATGTTTGGTTACTATTATTTTGCAACGATAGATATTTTTGATGTTTTAAACTTACTAAAAGACAAGTCTACAATTATTTTTAATCACTTAATGACAATAATTACTACATACAATATAATGCCTTGATTATAATAATTAGTTATATTAATTAGAAATGTAATTAGATAAATATAACTAATTATTATAATCAAGAAATGTAATTACATAAATATAACTAATTATTATAATCAAGGCAAAAATATAAACAGCAACTAAATTTAAGATCACTTATGCTTATGAACGCATGAACCGTTTCAAAATCGTTCTAACTATTTAAAAAAAATCAAACACAATAGAAATAATATATATACATATAACAATACTTTTTTTTTTTTAGCAAAGTACCAACAATCTATTTGAGACTCTGTAAAACACCGAATATAAACATTTTTAATGAGAATTTAAATATTAATTTATCATGTTGTGAAATATTAACTCATTTTACTACCCAATTTTACAGGTAAAACACTGTTTCCTACATGGTAGTGGTGATGTGGAAGTAAGAAAGATGAATCATGATAAAGGATGATTGTGTTGAATCACTTGGGAACGGGTTGCCAACTCCACTTGATGTTTACCAGGGCAGTGATGGAGCATCCAAAGCCCACTTGGAAAGAGAATTCAATCACTCATAAACACTTGTTTTTGGGACCAGGAATCGCTCTGTCTTTTCTTTTGTTTTTTTTTTTGGGACGCCTTTACAGGATCAGCATTATCAGTCATCATTGGGTCCGTGCAATTGCCTTTTTCGCGTTTTCTGGAGTGTTCCGAACACATATCACGCTCTCATTCGGTGACGCAAACCTTCTCCTTCACATTTTCCACAATACATTCATGCCATGCCCCATGATTCTCATAGGTAATCATAAAATGGAATTTCTTGTAAGACTATTGTTATAGTAAGATATATAACCTTCATTTTTTAATATAAAACCTGATTAAATAATTTGGAGAGATTAGTGAAAAAAAATAAATTACTTATTTATAATATATATTACATGATTTTTCTAAAATATGTATATGATTAAATTATATTTTTGTATATAAGTTAGGTTAATTAATTTAAAAAATGAAATATAAATACTTTAAAATAATTATTTAACTTTATTAGTCACCCCAAATTAATCAGCCAGTTTATATAAAAACTAAAAGTAATATTTATTTAAACATAGGGATCTTTGATGTGCTTGGACAGATCCAGAAGTCTCGGCAAAACCCACGTGGTCATCCAGACTGGTTCCCAGTTCACAGTAAATTAGGAATTCATCATTAGAACTTGCCGAACAAATCAATAGCTTGTCTCAGTACGCTACCTGAGCTTACGCGGTTCACGGTTTCACCGCAAGTGTTTATTATTAATTATTTAATGCAAAAGTGCCGATTTGGGAGTAAAAAGGAACAAAACAACTGCTGAGGTAATCAGATTTAAATTTCGTATTCCAAAAGAAATCTTATATTTAATACTGAAGGGAATATGATTTTACTTATAACATTCAGATTACTTGAATTAAATAAGAGTTATTGAGTTTATAAAGAAACCGACTTGGCTAGAACCTGATGAATACATCCTCTTCTAGACATCTTTGCCCTGTGCAAGAGATCTCAGCTGTTCACCTAACCATATGACTATTTGTTCTTGTACATTTTTTTTAAAAAAAAAAAAAATTGGCCAATGTCTCATTTTTCCCCCTTGATTTGAGCACTATGTTTTGGGTTGAAATTCATCAGAACTTGAAAATAGCGGCATAAGTGATAATTTATGTGAGAATCACCCAACATTGGACCATCCCAAGGTAAGAAGGCAAACGGGGGCAAAGGCAGAGATCCTACTCTCTACTTTACTGTGTTTAGTTACAGAGAGTCAGAACTCTATAATATGGGATTAACCTTTCGCTAGCAAGCATCAACATGAGACGGATATAAAATTTGGAGCTATCCATAAAACTGTCTAGAGAGCCTCAGGAACACTATCCATATTTCAGGGGAACACTGCTGGGTTAAACTCATCCACACTCCAACTTAAACAATCAACAAAATCAAACATTCTTCTTTGCTTCACTATACTATACAGCTGCAATTTATTTTGTTGATAAATTCTAATGGTCAAAGGCCCGACTACCTTATTTTTCAGAAACACTTCTGATAGAAATAGGTTCAAGAAATCAACCTTCGATATTCTTCAAGACAGGCATCGGTAGCATCAAGAACAACAAAATTCTCGCGCAGCCTCCTCAAGATAAATTAAAATCTACATGTCTTCCCTCGGCAAGAAAAGGACTAAATCTATGTTTGGTATCTAAGACTACTTCACTTCAATTAAATCCATAAACAAAAATGAGATGAGTACCCGCAACTCAACACCTCACCCTCCATCCATGGCGTCCTTGCTCATGTTATCAGCTGCCCTTGTATGTAGCAAGCCCTTGAAAATAGAGAACACTGCAACAAGAGCAATCTGTAAATGCTCTGAGCTACTTGTCTTTATACATATTTTCCCCATTTTCCGACTATTGAGATTAGCAGTAACAGAAGCTCTAGAATTTCTGCCCAGCCTGAACTCGGATTGTAAGCTTCCACTCAACACCATCTCTTTATTGGAGGAGAGGACCGTCATTGCAAGACTTGCATGGTCATTTCTCACAGGAAAATCTACTCCTCTTAGAGTTGCTTCAAAATTCCCACCATATGCCACTTGTCCAGCACCTACTATGTGGCCTGCATTTAAGACAAATTTTAGTCTTTTCCCAACAAGCAAAGTATCCTCAATCTTAGCACCGATAAAATACTTCTCCGCAAAAGATGTCACAGAAACACCACAGTCCACAATATTATGCTTTATATTTCTCAACTTTGTGTTGCTATGAATTGTACAAATCATATCTTTACCAACAGATTGAACATCAACACCTATAGAATTTGTAAGACCCCTAGGATCCACATAAGCTGCAGCACACTCTGACTGAATACTAAAATCTTGCTTGTCTTTAGTCACCTGTCCGGTAAGCATTGCATATGCATTCTTGTTTATTTCCGTAGCTGTCTCCAAGTTTATACCATCAAAGCCCACATCATGATCCCATCCTTGTGGATCAAGAACAGGTCTTGCAAGCCATTGGTCACTTGCAACAAGGCCACGATATCTATGAAGAGGACAATCTGAGTCAAAACTCACAGGAACAGCCATATCTGGTAACAGAACAGGCTCTGGAGGATCCTGCTGATCATCAGGATGATCAGTATGCAACAAATTTTGCTCCTCCAAGAGCATCTTCTCTCTGTGTCTACGATACTCTTCTTTCAACTGTTTCTTCAAGAAAAGAGTCTCCCTGTAATCCAGCTCATCAAGATATTCCTTTTTCTGCACCTCAGACAATTTTTCAAACTGGGCCTTTTTCAAGATTCGGATGGATGGCAATTGATCATATTCATCTTCTTCCATATCATTGAGTAATATTTGATCAATTTCATCATCCATTCCACTTGGATGAGAAACAGAGTGCCGACGTAAAAGGGAGGAGAGAAGATGAGGCAGAGAAGGCAGTCTTGCACTATTTGAAAGGCCCAGTTCCACACTGTTCTGAAACTTAAGAACGGAATTGGCATCTGCTAGAATTTTGGTACAAATGCAAAATAAAAGGAATTGAGACTTCCAGACTTTTCCATTTGGAAGAATCTTCTCCCCCCAAATATTTTTCGGACACAGGGGATGGTTCTCAACCAAAAGAATGGGGTTTTCAAGCCTTGAGTCAGACACTGCCTGATGAATATAATGCTGCATCAATCTAGTACATTGAGACACATATAACTCATGATTGACAATATGTCCATCAGGTCCTTCCAGAATAGCCGAGTGGGAATGAGTCAAGGCAAGGATGGTGTTGAACCAGATTGCTGTGCCAAATACTTCAGTTACAAGCTTCAGAATAGGGGATTCATTATAGCCTGCATCGATAAGATCAAGTCTTTCAACATACAAAACGACATCTGGGGGGGACTTTCTAATAAATCTCTTTATGGAAAGCAAGATCCTCTTATTTTTCTTCACATTACTGGTAGAGGAAGGCAGGAGACCAGGGGTATCTATTACCCTTATTTTAAACCCATTGACAGTTCCCACAAATTCCTGAATCCTGTTAGTTGCAGGTCCAAATGCATCAGTTATGGTTTTTGCTTGATCAAAGATGGAATTTATGGTAGCACTTTTACCAACTCCTGTTTTACCCAGGACAAGTATGCTGCAGGAGAAATCCAATTGGGGCACACCAATTGCCTCTTGTTGGCTTGCTAATGCTCGTGATCTGCCAATGCTAACGTTAACACTTTTCAGATCTGAATCCCCGGCACGAATCAAGGTTGCTAGGTGCATCCGATGAAGAACCTTTGCGACAAGAAGATCATCTTGTGACTGACCAAGGCGCTGAAGCAGTCGGAAGAAATTAACTTGGAGATCTTCAATCTTTGCCAAGGGATCCTTCTGCTTTTCTATGATGCAATGTTGAGAGTGAGAGGGCTCCATATCTGAAACCTGCTGCATGGTGGAATTATGTTGATCAGAAGAGTTCGATGTAGTAGAGGCAAGTGATGGCACTACCAAACCTAACCAAGAAAAAAAGTATCAGCTTTAGCCCCAAATTATCTATTATAGGCAAACCAGGACACTTGCCATCGCACTCATAGGATACTTTGTCCTGGCAAAGAAAGTTATTGAGAATTAGGAGCAGTATGTTGTTCTAATAGTCAGTAGTGACAAGCTGACACATAAAGAAGTATACAGAACACCATGTAATTGGAAGATGTCAATCATTCCCATAGCACTTCATTATTAGCTTAGCCAGGGATTCATTTGTCAAGCATGACTTGCATGAAGATCTTCTCTGGTAAGAAATTCTATGATTGCATTTTCATTTTCAGTAATTCCAGAAAAGCAATGAAAACTGTACCTTGCTCTTCATATTCTCCACTCTGAAGTCCCTCGTCATAGAAACTACCACTGCCTGATAGTGGTCTAGATGAGATTAATGACTTGGATAGTAACTGAGAGAAAATCCAATCTCTAAGACTTTTCATTCTTCTACAAAATAAGAAAAGAAAGGTCCAAATAATCATCATCTGGAAATGCCTCAGAACAAAACATGCAAAATGTTTATCATATGCAATGAACAAACCAGTTAAATGGTTTTCTACTTCTGCCCCCAGTTGTTCAATCAATAAATGGTACATTTTATGCTAGTTCAATGTGAGATCAATAAAACCACGTTTTGTTATTTACATGCGTGGGGATCGGGGAAACAGATGTAATATATTAAGTTTGAAAATGGTTAAAGAAGCATAGGAGCCATAGTTAAATTCCATTTCCTCAATAAAAAAGATCTAATCAATACTACAACCACAAACAAAGCGCCGCTCCAATACAGTCAATGTCACGACATATGATCTTGCAAATGAACTGTTCCTTAAGCGCTTTAGTTCATTAATTTCATGAAGGCACAAACTGCCCATCACTATGCTACTACTTTCCGGCAAGGAAAACGAAGTTGACAATTATAGGACAAAATACACAAACATAATCCAACAGATGCATAAGCCAGAGAATGCGTTCCATACGAAGCCTCCCAGGCTTTCACTATAAAATGTAACAATCATCATTAGTTTTGAACTTAACTGATGAAAAATAGAGAAATTATAATCGAAAAAGAGTTACCTGCAATGTCAGATTGCACCAAGCAACTTGGAGCTCAGCACCAAACCAACAAACCAGAGTATGGAATAATAGTCAAAGCAAAAGGTCGCATTGGCAGCAACAAATCACGTTTCTGGATAACACATACTCCCTATGATACTCCAATTGGAGGAAGTATTCCCCTCACACCTAATCATCAATCTCCCAAAAACCCTAGTTAAGATCAAGAAAAGGAAAAATTAAAGCCTCCAAGAACTTGACGATAATTGGAGAATCCGAAAACGTACAAATGGCTCGCTTTTTGTGGTGAAATAGGAAGGAGGAGGCGTCAAGATTGAGGATGAGGAAGAAGAAGATTTGCGAGGATAAGACAGAGACAGCACCAAACGCAATTTTTGGCTTTTCCTTCTTTTTGTCCTTGTTTTATTTTCTCCGACTTGGGTCGATCCTGAACCTCATCCCCCTGATTCTGGAACGAAAACAACAAAACGCGAGCTCGAAATGAACAGCGTAGGAGGAAATAAATAAATTAATTAATTAAACAGATAAAACCGGGATAAAGGAGACAATTTGAAGGGCTCAGGACCACTCAACTCAACATATGGCAGCTGTGCGTAATTGCCCAAGATTTTAGTATTTGCATCATTCTACCCTTTTATAAAATTTAATTTAAATTACTTAAATTAGATATAAATTCTTTTTAATTATTTATTATAGTTTCTTTTTTTTTTTGGGGTGTACCAATGGTATCTTCCAAACCACATCCATACTAACCTTTTCAAAATGTAGAAGTAGGATAAATGAGTTTTATGATTTATCTCTTTGATCTGGTTCAACTTCTTTTGAATAGATGTTCAACAAAATGAACTCATTTGAAGAAATTTGCCAATTGCAATCCATAGACTGTGGACTTAAGATTCTAACAATGCACACAACTTTTTATACATATTAGGGTTAAGGGACAAATTTACTTTACTGAATATTCAAAAGTTTTTTTAAGAATAATATTACTCAGAAAGTGTAGAAAAAAATATATCACCCTAACCCTAACCCTAACGGTTATAAATGCTCAACCAAAATTTTATTCAATTAAATAAAATTATTTAACGATTCAACTTAACCCTTTTAATGGATATGACAATATTGCACCATTTTATATACTTCTGAATACCTAGTGCAACTCGATGGATTCTTTCAGAAAAAATTTACCCTTTAACCTTATATATTGTATATATGAAGCTTGAAAAATGAAATGTATACCACTATAAAATAGTGTACTGGCTTAAAATTTATCCTGTGTGTTGCATTGATGATTTCCATTTTCCACCCTTTGAACATGGTGGTTACAAAGACAACAAAGAAACAGATTGAGAATTGCCAAAGCTAATACTCATTTCAAGCAGTAAATGTCTGGAATAGAACTTCTTGTGGAGATGAACATCCGAAGTACCTGGTACAAGGTGACGCTGATGGTGAACCCCATTTCACAAACACACCAAAATATGACAAATAAATTTTCAAAGGGAAAGACAAAGGAGTTGTGAAAGAGGTTGAATACTTAGACCAAACAAGAAGCAATAATATCTCCACTTTTTCCCCATAAATCTTATTCACATGTCAACTCAGCGCTGAATATGTTCTTCACTGCTTAACCTATGATTCAAGCACCATCTGTAGGTCACAACTCACAACAATTCAAGGAACAATAATATTCATAAACTTCCTCTTCGCAAATGCCAACCACCATTTATTCGGAGTCCCATTGGGCCTGTATGCCACGCTCAATAACCTCCCACTTGTTTCCTCCCTTATCTGCTTCAAATAATTTCTGAATAGTTCTGCATTCGGTGGAATCACAAAACTAGGAAAGTTAGGATTTATATGGTCTAAAAAAGGTAATCAAATTGCAAGACTGTTTAAACAGACAGAGGCTGAGCATAAAATTGAAAATATACAAGATTAACAGTTCCATCTAACATGCTCCTCAATATTAAACGTAAGAGATATTAGAAAAATTTGCTTTAGCCCTTAAATGTAAGCTCAATCAACTTTATCTTCCAAATTTATAATTTTTCCTGAACCTCTACCAAGATTAAGACTAGGCTTTTCCAAGAGGACGTTTTCAAGCCTTCACCCTTGGTTATCAAAATAATGTCTGTCGAGAACTCTGATGTCCAGGATACTACTAGTATCGGATAGAGTCAATGCCATTACAAATACCTACTCGGTGACTTTGCATCATGCCTACTGTTATGAAGAAACATTCAAGAGACTAGAGAATGGATGTCATTATCAATAAATGTGTCATTTCATCTTTTCCCGTTTGCTTTTGAGTTTTAAATTGACGAAGATCCAGACTACCGCATTGTGTTTCTCTGCCACCTTGACATGCATACAACAAAGGTATGAGCAGGCAGTTTTAACTTTTCAAGGATCCTAAATAACTTGTTTTCAGACAACTAATACCTGAACAAACAATATGATAAACTCAACTGATCATATGGATTTATAGTGAACTATACCAATATACCATCAAACAATTCTTTAGCCAGAGAAGCAATGAAAATTATCAAGTTCGTACACATTTGGAACTAATTAAATTTGCGTTTTTGAGCCAATTAAAATTCGAGGACCCAGGTGGTGCAAGGCTGTCATCAGCTGTTGAGTAGAGCATCACGGACATTACAAGAAACAAACTTAGTCACCGCACTACTAATGAGTGAAAGAAACAAAAAAAAAAAAAAAACTAATTTTAATGCAAAAAGGAGCAGATATTACTGATCATACAAAGAATATATTAAAGCATCCTAACAAAAATTGTGACACCAAAAACAGACAAGGGGCATAAGACATTTACCTGCTTCCTTCCGTGATTGCGGATGGGGGAAAAGGCCTGGAAAAGGAAAGCCAGACTCTCCAGGTACAGGAACGTCTTCCAGACCCAAGTTAATGATTGCCTTGGTACCCTCGGCTAAAGTTCTGCAACCTTCAAGCCTCTTAAGAGCCACGTTAATGTAAAAAGTCAAGTAGATAAGAAGCTTATCAGCAGGGCTCTTGATCTCAAAGTTTCTGAAGAAGACATTGGCTCGAAAGAATGTGATAGCTTCATCGACTATATCAGTTCTGTCTGCATGAAGCAAGGCTTAATTTCTAAATTAAGTAAACCACAAGATTTTAAGCACACTCAACATACAAATAAGTGAAACCTTGATCTGAATTTGGCGCTGGTCCCTTTATGTGGCTTTTTAAGGGAAGTAAAGGACACCCACAGGCTTTATCGACTCCTTCTTCATCCACAAAACTAGAATGGTGCACCTTCAAATGTCAAGTGATATCAGTGGAAGAAAAAGGTCTCGACAAATTCCAAAAATTACTGCTAAATTTGATCGCCCTGAATCACGCGATTTAAAACCACAAGAACTAGATTCTAAAAGCATAAAATGGGAACGAAACAAATTCAATCCACGCACCATTTCTTTTCTCTGGATAAAATGATGTTCCGTCGGAATAATTTGATTACTGAATTAATCCGATTCTCCAAATGCAGCCCAAAATTTCTGGAAAATAAACCACGGAAAGTAAAATCAACCCGTGACTAAAAAGCCGATCCGAATTAACAGACCAAGAAGCTAGACCCAGAATCAACTGATCAAGATACCTGAATAATATAATCAAAGGAAAAATATATTCACCGACCAATTACGTTCAGTAGAACAGATTCGTAACAAAATTCAGCGACCAAAGAGGCGATATAAAGTAGCTGGAACCACCTTCCGTTGGGTGAGGGAAGAGCAATTTTTCAACAAAGATTCGAGAAGTTGTGTGGTTGAAAATGAAATTTTCGGGACGAATGCGTTATTTTTCGATATCTTTAACACCCGAGACGAAACAAATGATGAAACCCGATTTTCGAATCGTCGAATGTAGTAAAATATCGGCCAAAAAATCGCACTAATTTGGCGTAATATGCAAGGAAGCTGGTGTGAATGGTATGTGTGCAGAAATGGATGCAATTTGCAATGTTCCAAACCCTAAGACGCGGGGAAAAGAAGACGATAGAAGTAGCAAACAAGAATGCTGCTGCCCCTTTCTGCTCGTCACTAGTATCGTATGTAGTTTGAAGTGAAAAAACTCCAAATATAGCGTGGCGGTGGTAGTAATACTAATTCGCGATGAAAATATTTTCTTACATGATTTTCCTAATATGGCAATTTAACGAAGAATTGTCATATTAAATAATTGTGTGAAATATAAATTCATTTTGAGGGCAGTAATATTTTAAGGTTTAAAATATTAAGAGTTATATCAAAATAAAAAAATTCGGTTGGGATGCTATGTAAAACACATTTTTAAATACTTAAAGAAACAACAGTTTTTTTTTCTATAGAACCAGCCAATGGTTTTTAGTTTTATTTGTTAATGTTAATTATTAACTGGATATGAGTCCCATGCACAACATAGAATTAGAGTATAAAGTGAAGCGTACTTTTTAATAATTCCACTTATTGATATATTGAAAAATTGACTTTGATTGCTTAAAGCTATCACATTATAACTCCCCTTTTCCTCTTTGCTTGGCTTATAATAATATTCTCACCCCAAAACGTAAGTCAATATTGATCATTTTAGTTTCAATAGATAAATAATGTTCGCCTTTGATAATTTGGCACTCAGAGAACTACTTATTGCTAATTCAGTATCGCACTGTTCAATTTGTGATTGCAATAAGGGGTTGTGGGAATCCATGCTTCAATTCCAATACAAGTGCATTATAACTTTTGAACTAAGGACGCACTTCTCTTACAAACAGAATCAGAACCTTGCACACAGATGAAATTAGAACCCTGCCAGACATCTCATCTCTTACAAACATCTGAGCTTGTGACCAAGCTGCTATGACAAAGACTGATACAAATAAATAAGGGAATAAATTCATAAAACTGTACATGCCAGTTCCAATGTACAAAATGCTTAACGTGGATTGAAGATCAAGAAATCAACATCATCAGAACAAGCTTGTAAAGGATGCGGTCAATGTGTAAGGTAAGTTAGCCAGAGGTCCATATTGCTGAGCAAGTTCATGAATGTCCTTCACGATGTCAAACACTGCTTCTGGTTGTGCTAGCTTCAGTGCATTCTCTGACATTCTCTGCAGCTCATCAGATTTTGTACTGAACCATTCTGCCACTATTCTTGCTGTTTCCTTGGGACTTCTGGTGAACACTCCAGCCCCATTGTCTACCACATAGGGTACATTACCCCTTTCCTGAAGTCACCATTTCAACCATAATATTTGTGAAATCAGTGAGAAAATTTGAATGCAAAAGGAGTAGAACAATTTGATCAAATGAAGCACTTAATAAACATGGTTTTTATATACCCTATGTATGTAAGAAGTCAAAGTTGAGGTTGTGAAGGGATATTTTGCATGCTTGTACGTCCAGCGATGAACTTAGTTTCTTTATATATGATTGACCAGGTCAATAGGTTCGTATAAGATATTGATATAATGGGTCTACCTAAGTGTGCATAACATGCTTATACAAATCTTCATGACATTTGGCTTAGTCTATTCATATTTGATATACCGCGTCAGCCTGAGATTTTTTTCATTTCATCACTCACCTGTCCAGGGATGTAGTCATTGAGAATTATAGGAAGCCCTCTGATCAATGCTTCTGCAATAGTACCTGGTCCGGCCTGTAAAGTTTATAAAAGCGGAGAATTCATAAGCTTATGCTAAAACAAAAAGCAGCATCTAAATTGCAGATAGGTGAAACTTACTTTAGTTATAATGCAATCACAGGCTCCCATCCATTTCTGCATCTGAGTCTCAAACCCTCTTATCTGTACCAGTTTGATAAACAAATGTTCAATGTATGCCATTCTATTCTGCTGATACATTGTTGTCGATTCAGATATGAAAAATTCAGATAGAAGCCAAACCTTTACAGGAATTTTCCATTCAAGAGACTGAAGCGTGGATGCTAAGTTCTTATTACGACCACATATTATTATCAACTGCCCAAGTGGTTTCTCAGTTGCTTTATCCCAAAGTGATTCTCCCAGAGCCTTTGCTGTTTTCTTTACGGGACCCATGCCTTCACCGCCCCCCATCAGCAAGACTGCAGGCAACCTTGAGTCCAACTCAAGTTCTTCTCTCAACTGATCCTATAAGAAAGAAAGTAAAAAAGTTTAAAAACTCAACCAATTGTATTACCCAGATCAAAACTAACCATATGAGTGTTAGAGATTATTATTATTATAAAACTATTCATAGGCAAGTTTAGACTTTTGAATTGGAAGTCTCTGAGAAAATGCATACCTTGGAGAGAACTGCACGGGCAAAAGAAGGCCTTATGGGCAAGCCATAAACACGGACTTGAGACTCTTCAAGGCCAACTTGTAAGGCTCTCTTGGCCACCTCCGGAGAAGGGCAGTAACATCTACCGACCCCTGGATGAAACCTGAGGACAACTTCAAGCTTATTATTACTTTGACTAAACTAAGCAAGAAAATTAAAATGGTGCAGTGAACTTACCAAGTAGGGTGGCAGGAACTGAGGTCCGTGATCACTGTGACAAAAACCACTTTATTCTGTAAACCTTGCCATTTAAGAACCCACAATGGAATATGCTGCATTAAGGGATGGACGCTGATTATAATATCTGGTTTATACTCCATCAGCCCTGCTTCCACCTCCCTGACAAATTGACAAATTGAGAGAGTGCAAGACAATTTAGGATATACTACTTATTTTAATGAAATTCTTTGATCTATGAAAATTCATGATGACTAGAGGAGAAGTACATTAGTCCCGATCTATAAGAATATAGGGGATATTCAAAATTGTGCAAATTACAGGGGGATTAAACTTATGAGTTATACAATGAAATTGTAGGAAAAGGTGATTGAGCATAGGTTGAAATTGGAGATTGGTATTTCTGAGAGTCAATTTGAGTTCATGCCAAGAAGGTCCACAACAAAAATGATTTATTTGCTCAGGGGGTTAATGGAAAAGTATCGTGATAAAGGAAGAGACTTACATATAGTTTTCATTAATCTAGAAAAAGCTTATGATCACATACCTAGAAATGTTCTTTGGAAATCTTTGGGAAAGAAAGGGGTGTGTGTGTCTTATATTAAAGACATTCAAGATATGTACAAAGGGGTAACAACTAGTGTTAGAATGCCCAGAGGTGAGACAAAGCACTTTTCGATAAAGATTGGCCTAGATCAGAGATAATCTTTGAGCCCTTATTTGTTTAATCTAGTACTAGATATTCTAACAGAGCCTATCCGAGAAGAGATCTCTAAGTGCATGCTCTTTGCTGATAATATAGTTATTTTGGCTAAATCAAGGAAGAGATTAACTCTAAACTTGAGATTTGAATAAGTGCTTTGGAATCAAAGCACTTTCGTCTGAGTAGGAGCAAGATAGAACACATGCATTGTAATTTTAAGAAGAGACAAGTTGGAAGTGTCTTGGAGGTGACATTAGAGAATCAAATCATTCTACAAGTGACAAAGTTTGGATATTTGGGATCAATTATACAAAATGATGGTGAAATTGATGGTAATGTTAATTATAGAATTCAAGCTTGATGGTGCAAATAGAGGTAAACTCTTGGAGTTATTTGTGATCGAAAAGTGCCTAATAGAGTAAAAGGAATGTTTTATCGTATGGCTATAAGGTTAGCATTCTTATATGGTAGTGAATGTTGGACTTTAAAAGTACAACATGAGCATAAAGTTGGGGTCTTTAAGATAAGAATATTGAGATGGATGTATGACTATACAAAAATATATAGGATTCGTAATGATGAAATTCATGGACGAGTTGGTGTGGTAGCAATTGAGGAGAAAATAGTAGAGAATCATTTAAGACAGTTTGGATACGTGCAGAAAATGCCATTAGAGGCAATATAGAGTCCTTTAAGAAATGGTAGAGAAAGACCGAAGTGCACTCTTAAAAAGGTTATAGAGAGAGATTATTTAATTAATAATTTATCCCGGAAAATGGTTTATAATAAAGCACAATGACATTGTTTGATCCATATAGCCAACCCTACCTGATGGAACCAGACTTTATTGTTGTTGTAAGCTATACAGCTCTCAAATATTTCTCCCCACAAAAACTAAAAGCTTCTCCTAGCTCAAGAAAATACTACTGTTTTGTGACAAAGGTGAGTAAGCATGATTAACTAAATGTTTCTGAAGTAATCTTTTGAAGGTCAAGATCATTATAGAGTAGAGACTCATATGTGCACACCTAGTCTATCAAATATGTAAAAAAGCAATGTAATAATGATTAGATATATAAATAAACATGTCAGAAGTAGGTCTCAATTCATATTGTTCATGACTCCTCTGTCTGCATAGAAAGTTGTGTTAGTTATAACGGGAAACTGCTTATCAAAGTGTATACTAACACACTAAATGAGGTAAGGCAGCTTAACTGTTGCAGTTACAAATTGTTATCTAGGGAAGCGCATAAGTTGCGGAAAAAAGGAAAGAGCAAAATAGTCGGAAGAGGATTGTACTTGGCATAGAAGGCAGCAATGGCAGCTAGATATACAGAGTGTATCCATTTGGGAGATGTACTATGAAATGCAACATTCCACAATTGCACATGTTTCACCATGAATTTATATTGACTCTCCATGTCATTCAATGGCCATCCTGTGTACTCTTTCCAAACATCTTTAACAAATATCTGAAAAGTGCAGAGGTCATCTGATCAGCCCAGAAACGTGAAGGAAGGGTGGGGGTAATTGATAATGGCATACAAGTCCCCAATGCTGGGCAAGTGGCTCCAAGAGGTAAATAAAAAATGGAAACAAAATC
Source organism: Vachellia collinsii (assembly GCA_006871305.1). Taxonomy (NCBI): domain Eukaryota; kingdom Viridiplantae; phylum Streptophyta; class Magnoliopsida; order Fabales; family Fabaceae; genus Vachellia; species Vachellia collinsii. Next base: position 46,435 of record QFDD01120091.1, read on the forward strand.
AGGAGCCAAGAAAAATAGGAGGAGGTTCAAGAAGAATACTATGCAATGATTTCCAGCTAATTTAACTACCCTTTAAAAATATTTCCAGGGGGAGTATGGAAGAAAACAAAAATAGCAGATCCAGAATGTTATGTCTCTTGATGGAGAAAGGATCTCAAAAGAAATCAAGATATTGAAGAGAAAAGACGTTGAGATGATGGCGTAGGCAAAGCTCATCAAAGCGAGGAACAAATTAGGAAGCCATTTACCCTGTACTCGTCCCCAAATTCCAATTGAAACGCATCGCGAATGGCCTCAGCGGAAGCTCTGTGTCCACCACCAGTATCACTCATCAAAATCAACACGTTCTTGGATCTGGCAGCTCCAAGTTGCACAAGCTCCATCCCCGCGTTGTCGTCATCGCCGCAGTCGTCGTCGGAGAGATTGACGTTTTTCTCACGGCCACTTCTCTTCTGATTGTTAGTCCCATGATGGTATCCTCCCACCTTCTGAAACACCTTCTCTGCAATGAACTTCGTCGTAAAGGCCATACCTCCGAAAGACCAGCGCGGGAAGGATAATAGAACGAGAAAAGTCAAGAACCAAAGGAATAGAAAAGAACAGTGTTCTCTTTTTCTTTGTGCAGAATAAGCTACCCAGTCTCACCTAACAGTCAAGTCCCGTTCCCGCCACCGGAATTGGGGGTTGTCCGGCGGGCATAAACGGGGAGTTTGACAGGAGAAGGAAAATGCGCGGGGAATTCGGATCCCGGTCTTCTCCAGCATCGGGCATTGGACTGCGTACGAGGAGGAATATAAACAACGAAAGTCAAGTGGGTCCCATATTCCGTTATTGTCCTCTCTTCTGAAATGCGAATGCTGTCCCTTCAAATTCTTGCATTGCATCGATGGCGTATATGGTCGGTGGAGTTGGACTTGGACTGACTTGGATCCGTATTGGGATCCATCCGCTTGCAATAATTATTTTTATATTTTATAAAGATACAACTATTATTACATATACGTTATAAAATTACTAAAAATAAGAGAAACCAGACAATTATTTAATTAATGCAAGATGAAAACTTTACAAGCAGCTTCCATATTTTAATTTTTGCGAGGAGTTTCCTTCGTATGCATGTAAGGAATTATATTGAGAGAATTACACACATATTTCAAAGAAGAGAAATTATCACTATCAAATCTCATAAATCATGAAATTGATATGAAGTTCTAAAGAACTTATAAGACATTGATTGGAATTATGAATGTTTGTACGAATGTTAGTGAATAGTTCAGATAAATAGGATTAAAGAAAATTGGGCCATCAACAACGTGAAAATGATATGATGGAACTATTGCAACCGACGCAAGAGGAGTAAGATAAACAAGAAAAAATAGATTGTATTGGCGTGATAGCATGCGGGTAAAATAGACTCAATGGCAAAGGAGAGTCGGAGAGATCAGGGAGAGGATGAATGTGTATATAGTGTGTCTGATAAGAAAAAAGCAGAAGCGAGATCTTGAATACATAAAGCTCAATCTATCTTTAATGAAAGGAACAGTGAAAATAAATAGACAGTCGTCAGCTGTAGTTGCATGTTGGCTATGTCCAACAACCTCCGAAGATTTTGAAATAGTGGTAGCTAGATTTTCGAATCCTAATTACCTGGTCTGACATTCAGGGTAGTTGGCGATAGACACGAGCCCCTGGTACTGTTTCATGTGTCATTAGGATGCTGGACTATTGAGACCTTTGGTAGATTGCGTCTTGGCCTATTCTTCTCCATTAAGCTTTGGTCTGATTTAGCCCAAACCATTTTTTGAGCAAACAATGAAAAAATGAGCTAACCTAACTTTTCATTGTGGGTACATTGAATTGTCAATTTAGCCACTTTATCTTATTATTGATGGTATCATAACTTATCATGCTTTAACTTGACAATTGTGATATCCTAACATGTTATGAGTGGCATAATGACTTATTATGAGTGATACATTGATTTATCAAATCGCTACAATATAACTTGTCATCAGTGACATTGTGACTTATATTTTTCTAAAATGTTATTAGTATTATATTAACTTATAAATTGAGGCAGCATAACTTGTCAATGATGGTACATTGGCTTATTATCAGTGGCACATTAACTTGTCACTTGATAAATGGTGATAAATTTGTATTTTCACAATTCCAATAGATGGCTCACAAATCCCTTGAAGCTTCCTAGTGATAATTTATCTGTCTTGGACCACAATGTAATTCCCCCAATCGTATATGAAAAAGGAAATATGTGAAAATGTCTTAAAATAAAGGTTTAGTGGTTACTTTTAATTCATAAAATTTTTTTTAGTTGTTTTATTCCTTTTATTTAACATATTCAATAAGTCTAGAGAAAAGTTGACATCCACCTCCAAATCTTATGCACCTAAATATTAAAACTTAAAGGATTAAATCTATTTTTAATCCCTATAATTTATCCTAATTTAGATTTTGATTCCTTAAATTCATTTTATGTAAAACTGTTAGTATTTATAATTTTAAAATGTCCCTACACTTTGAATAGATTTTTGTTTTGATCTATAAACTTAACTATATTAATTAATGTCACTAATTATGTTATCTTGTTCAGTTATTAAACCATTTCACCTTAATTAACAGAGTCAATAACACATGAACAAAATTAACAGTGTTAACATCGGGGTTTAGATCCTCTTAAAACTACAGAGATTAATAATTTTAGACAGAATGAATTTGAGTAATCAAAATCATTACTTTTAAACTTTAGTGACTCAAACCCATTCAGAGTAAACTATATGGACCAAAAGTAAGATTAACTCAAACTTACACTTCCGTTTGTTTCACCTCCTCAATAAAATCTTATTGATGCCTTCTCTTAAAAGCAACTACTTGAAGTTACTCCAGTCAAGCAGCCATCTATTCTTCCAATACCTTCTCTAACACCAGTACCTTGTATTGCAATGATACAACGCAGTACATGTGAGGAGCAATTTCCAACACTTAAACCCTACACAAATGAGAATATTAAGGTCACCAAAAGATCTTATGATCCAGCCACTCAAATTATATTCTAATAAAAAATTTTATCTAGTTTGCTTTTTTTATTTCCATATTCACAATGTATTCAACTCAAAGCTGTGCATGCGCATTACGCATCCCCTTAAAGGAACATGATTGAACATTTGATGTGATTTAATAATCAAATTAAATTTAAGAATTACCACTCCCACTATTTAATATGCAAGTTAGTTAACGAATCTATGGAAATTAACAAAATTAACTAGGTTACTTATTGGTAACAAATGTATGTTAATTTTTCTAAAATACAATTTTGACCATGTGCACTAGAACCACCCCCATAATGAAAACACATTCAATATATGCAATCAGTAAGATATTTTGGATAAATAATTATAGATTTAGAAAAATAAAGTTAATTGAAATCTAACATTTTTTTATGCAAGTTTAGGTGAGTTTAATCTTGAAGGTTCACCACTCACCAAAATCATAGTATGCTTTCAAACTCAAATAACCCTTACAGATTGTCAACTAACAAAGTTATTACATTGATAGTGAGATTTGAACTAACGATTTAATGGGTTATAAACAAATTCTCTACCAACTGAACAAATCTTTATTGGATGAAATCTTGTATTTAGAATTTGAGGAAATCTGTTACCTCAGTCGTATATCTAGCACCACAAGTAACAATCATATCATCATTGCACAAGGTGAAATCCACATCTTATGTCTCCATGGCTCCATCCTATTTATAAGACAATTCTCGTTACCCTTTGGCACGGACGGGGAGGAATGAAGCCCACATATAATGGATGGGGAGAATAGCAATTACAAAGCCAATTCATTACTGAGGATAGCACGTTTTCAAATTGGTAACGTGAGTCAACCCACTACAACCTACGGTGTGGTCCTGTGCAGCTTGCATTTTAGTAAGCTATCAGAACCATCTACCGCCCTGTCATATTATTTTTAATTTTTTAGATTTTTGTTTTTAATATACATTACAAAAATTTTAGTAAAATAAATATATAAAAAAATCAACATGAAGTTAATTGACTTAAAATAAACATATTCAAAGTTAACTCTTATATATTATTTAGCAATTATAATATATTTAATAAATTTTATGTATTTTAATTTTAATTTTTTAAGAAATATTTATTTGTAGTACATAAATGACAAGGATATTGAAAGTTTGAAGGAAGCATGAACAGCTATGCATTATGCAATTCATACTGATTTAACATTTTAAAAATTTTACTTTAAAAATTAATTTAAAATATATATATATATGGTGGGTTAGCCGATCAACCCACATAATAAATTGTGCAAACATGCGCAACCTGCACATTGGTAAATTACCAGAATACCAGCCCAAACCAACGAGTTAAACCTATATTACAAGCTCTAATTCAAATGGAGAGCCAGAACAATGTCAACATGGTGGACAAAGCAAAAGAATAAGATTTGGGTCATCTCATTTTTCCATTAATTTTTTGGCAAGAGGCACTTTTAAATATTACTATATGCAAACGTAATTTTAAACCCTCACCTTCCTTCTCATTCCAATTCTACCCTATTCCCAATCCCTTGAAATTCAGGCATGCACCTCGAACAAAGGCTTCTATGATTATTATTATCTCCATCTTATTTATAAAACCACTCTCGTTAGTCCTTAATATGATATCATATTCAGAATTTAATGTAATATTCATGACCTAATAATGAGTTTTAGAGAATATTTATTTCGTGAATATATCTTAAGGTATTTTGAGTTATTTCTGTGGGCAAAAAAATTGATTTATCTTCTTTAAAACGCTTACTAAATAAAATCCATGCGTTAAACTACCTAAAAATATAAATGATGATTTTTTTTTTTAATTTTAAAATGTACTTCTTTATATGAAAAATTACAAGTATAGTTGATTGATAGTTCATAGTTGATTTGATTGATTGCCCTGGAAACGAATTCGGGTAAAAAGAAAAACTCATGATATATCCTACAAGATTTCAATCACATCCTGGCTCTTAGCTTCGATTCGCTCACTCTCATTTACCCTATTTTCACAAGAGGCCCCAATTCTAGGTTTTTCTGTGCATCTGAATCTCTTTTCAGAGGCCCTTGTCTAGGTAAGTCCTTCTTCTTCTTCCGCCAGCTGGGATTCATTCCCCTTGCTCGGATGTTGTCCCATTGAACGCTTGTCGAAACAATTAGCCTCAACATCTCTTAGAAAACTTATCCTCTTCAATTACAGAGGAAGTTATCATCTTCTTCGTCCCACCTTTGGACCGGTTACAGAGGTGCATTGGTGTTCAATTGTTGATCATTCGTTACTACAATTCGTTACTTAAAGTTTATGCATGCATGCGTGTGATAGAATTATTTGGAAATGTCTGATCAATGGAAGTTGCGTTGGTTGACTCTGTTGATGAGTATTTCCAGCTTAAGTTTCCATCGCAGGCTTTGCCATCGTCTATTTTTGTCCGTTTCCATTAAATGGAGACGATTTCTGCTGAATAGTAGTCATATTCTTTGTCCAACGTATAGGCTTGTCCATCATCTTCTTCCTTTGAGAAAAAGAGACAGTCCTATTCCCACTCTGGAACCAGTTAACAGATGATTATTGGTGGTCTTATGCTGATAAGCCGTAACCATGAATTCATATATTCTGTTCATTTGATGGGATTGTTTTGAAACAATCCATCACTGCAAGTTTTGTCGAGTCTTGTTCGTTGACTTTGCTTATAATTGTTTCCAGTTAAGCATCCGTTGTAGACTAGAGAGCATATAGGTTGTCCCATCTTCTTATTTTGTCTATGTCCTAAAAAGTATTCTGTCTTTGGTGAAAACAAAGATGTTTTTCTTTGTTAAAGTGAAAAAAGCCAGGCTCTCGTAGTTTTTGAATGATCCAGAACTTTAATAAGGCTCTAGTCAATCCTGATCAATTTCCTCTCACACTTTGATATGTTTTCATATGGTAATTTTCCTAAGAAGATAAAAATTTAAGCAGATACACGTGCAAATGAATTTCTGTACCATCCTTTCTAGTTCAGTGTTGGTATCTTATGCCATTCATGCCTGTCTATGCTGTTTTGCAAAGAACACAAGCAATATTTCTTGGCATTGCTGGTTTTCCTCTGAATGATTACTATCCTTGAATTCTATTTTAAATTTACTTGGTGATTTTTTTAGTATAATTTAGACACTTACCCATGAACTTCAATTTAGTTGCGGAAATGGTGAAGGGGAAGCTTATACTGATCAGCCAAGCTGGTGGTAAATTTTTGACAAATGACGATGGATCTATGTCATATACTGGAGGTGAAGCACATGCAGTGGAGATTAATCATGAAACAAGTTTTGATGATCTCAAGCTAAAACTTGCTGAATTATGGAACTTAGTGAGTAAGACCTTGTCCGTCAAGTATTTTCTTCCCGGGAACAGGAGAACTTTAATCTGTATATCAAATGATCGAGACCTGAACAGGATGAAAGAATTTTATGTGGATTCAATTACTGCTGACGTTTTTATTTCTGGGGAAGAAGGGTTTGACCAGGAATCCTTAAACATGAAGACCAGGTTTCTTCAAATTCTCTTCTTTCATAAATTTTCCTTTACTGTCATTCCATATGTAGACAATGCTAATTTTCCATTCCGATGCCATAATGATATTGTGTGTGCTAGAATTAGCTTTCTTGTAGCCTGGAATTAGTTTTATACAGTATATTCACGCTGATTAAAGCTTGTTTTCATTTGCAGGAGAAATGATATAAATGTAGCGGAAGCTGTGACCGCTGCCAATCCTTCAAAAACAAAACCTAAAACTGTTCGCAAACAAATAGCATCAGGTATGACTGCTGCAGCCTTAACGTCCTCACTTTCTCCTCTTGCTTGTGTGCCAAATTTGCTGACTTTCTTATCTGTTAAATTGACTACCATAAGTCTCCCTGCAGTCGGCACTTCTGCAAACCGTTTTCCAAATCATGCTGTTACTGACAATCATGGTGCTGCCTGTTCCAATCCACCTTGTTCTGTTGCCACTGCCACCGGTACATCCTCCCATGGTGGAATCTTAAGTGATATGGATGCAAGTCCTGCAGATGCAGTTAAGAAGCGAAGGCGTGCTGCATCTCGTGCAGTTACTGCAAATGGTCCTGCGTCTGTGAATGCAGAAGAAAGTAAAAAAGTGATGTCACGGAAAAAGAATAAGAAAAATCATGGTGGTGTTGCTGCTGATGATGGAGAGCACCAACTTTATTTGCCATTTAATGACTACTCTGACAATTTCCTTGATGTTGGATCTGATACAACTCCGGGGAAATTAGCTGAATGTTGGAAAGACAGTATTACTGGTGTTGGACAGGACTTTAGAAGTGTCCAAGAGTTCCGTGATGCCTTGCAGAAATATGCCATTGCTCATCATTTTGCATATAGGTATATCAAGAATGACACTATTCGTGCCAGAGCTAGATGTGCATGTGAAGACTGTCCATGGAGGATTTTTGCTTCATGGGTCCCATCTGCTCATTCATTTAGAATTAAAAAGATCGAGGAGCCACATACTTGTGGAGGAAAATCTTTGAGGTCTACTCATCCCTCAAAGAACTGGTTGGTAAATGTCGTAAAGGACAGGTTACGAGATAACCTTCATCACAAAACAAAGGAGATTGCTAGTGGCATTCACCGAGACTTTGGGATTGAGGTGAATTACTCACAAGTATGGCGTGCAGTTGAGGAAGCTAGGGAACAACTGCAAGGTTCATACAAAGATGCGTACAAGCAGTTGCCTAGGGTTTGTGAGAAGATGGTAGAGTCAAATCCTGGCAGCTGTATCAAGCTCCTCACAAGTGTTGACAAAAGATTTCAGCGTCTTTTTTTGTCCTTTCGTGCTCTGATACAAGGATTTCGGGCCGGTTGCCGCCCTCTTCTATTCCTTGATTCCACATCTTTGAAATCGAAATACCACGAGGTTTTATTGACAGCTACTTCCCTAGATGGTGATGATGGTGCTTTCCCTGTTGCAATGTGCATAGTTGATGTTGAGAACGATGATAGCTGGAATTGGTTTCTAGAGCAATTGAAACTTGCAGTACTGACTTCCCAGCCTGTGACTTTTGTGTCTGACAGAGAGAAGGAGTTAAAGCAAACAGTTCTTAAGGTGTTCGAAAATGCCCAACACGGTTATTCCATGTACCACCTCCTGGATAGCTTCAAGAAAAGTCTGAAGGGTCCTTACCATGGGGAAGGTAGGCCTTCTTTGCCGGTTAATTTTCTATCTGCTGCACAAGCACTGCGGCTCGATGGTTTTAAAATGTTCTTAGAGCAGATTAGAAAGGTTTCTACAGCAGCATATGATTGGGCCATGGAAGTTGAACCAGAACAATGGGCTAGTGCAGTATTCAAAGGTGAGCGATATAATCATATTCTCGTAAATGTTGCTGAGTTCTACACCATTTGGATTGACGAAGTGCGAGAGCTACCCATAACACAAAAGGTAGAAGCACTTAGATTTAAAATCATGGATTTAATAAACAATCGTCAGATGGATTCGAGTAGTTGGACATCGGATCTGACTCCATCAAAGGAGGAACTGCTACAAGATGAATCCCTCAGGGCACAAGGCCTTAAAGTGTTGTTCTCATCAGACACCTTGTTTGAAGTTCATGATGATTCTGTCCGTGTCGTGGATATCGAAAAGTGGGACTGTAGCTGTTTGAGATGGAAAGCAACGGGGCTGCCATGCTGCCACGCTATAGCTGTCTTGAATTGCACTCATCGAAACGTATATGACTACTGTTCGAAATACTTCACAGTTGATAACTTCCATCGCGTGTACTGTGAATCCATAAATCCTGTTTCCGAGGATTTATCCATAGATCATGCTTCTGATGATTTGAACCATGACGAGGAAGCTGAGCCGGAAACAGAGACAGAGACTGAGAGTAATGTACTTCCTCCTTCCAATTCTAGACATTATAGCCAAAATAAGAAAGAGGAGCATAAAACAAAGAAGTCTAGGAAGACTGTTACTTGTACCAAGTGCAAAGGAACAGGCCATAACAAGGCTACTTGTAAAGAGACATCCTGAGCTTCATGGGTTGCCAATGCCACCACGGGTGGAAGTATCAATATTCCATCAATGTATTATAATAATAATAAAAAAAAATTAGGTTTGTGTGGCATTGGTATTTTTACCCCTTTTTTAGTTACCGGTAATCTTTAATAAGGATTATATTAGATAGCAGTTTTCTTGTTTCTCCCTACGCGCTTCACAGGGATGGAATTCTTTTTATCTATAATTTTTGTAATCTCATCCAGTTATCCATACTGAACCTGTGGAATGATGCATTAGACTTACATTTGCAACCAATAATGTAGATAACACATGGAGTGCCATTATTTTAAGAGCAAATAAGACTTCTAAAATTTCCTTTTTCTTTTTTTTTTTTTTTGCACACACATATGTATAGAAATCTCTGTTACTTTATGCTTTTGTTTAGCGTCAAATTTTTAATTAAATTATACTTAATATAATTTTTAATTTCAAAAGATACATTTAAGTATTTTTTAGGTAAATGTTATCAAAAAAAATATTTTTTTAGGTAATCCTAGGGTATCCCTATCCACATGTCAGGTAAGACTAATCCCTCACTGTATTAAAGTCTATTTAATGGGTTAACTGATGGTATGTGGATTTGTTCCATTCACAAAAGGTAGGGATCGAACCCCTTTGTACTTATTTAAGGGACAAGAGTACCTATCACTTACGCCAACTCGTTAGGTTAATGATACATTTAAGTTGATGGCTAATGTTTTAATTAAAAAAATTTAAGTATATGATAATTGTTTATTTAAATTTAGGTCTGCATATATTTAAAAAGGGAAAAAATGATTTTCATAAAATTCATAAAATCTTATAACTAGATCAAAAACCAAGACAAAAATTTACAACAGCCAATTCAATTATTTTGTGCCCGAAAAATTGGCCCTTGCTCTAGATTCAACCAATAAATAGTTTCACAAATTACAAATTTAATCACGATTGGTCGTAAAATCAAACATTTATTATTTTTTTTTTGCCCGTAACTACAGCCATTTATTAAATATTTCCCGATGTGGCATTGTTATTATTTTTAATATAAATCATATTACCCTATTTGTTTGTGATATATTCTAAACACGCAGGGACGGTATATTTTTCTAATCACGTATTTCTTTGGCAAAAAAAAAAAGAAAAAAAAATCGAATACTTAACCACAACTTCTTACTTATATATATATATATATATAATTCCTGAAATTGGTCCTAAATCACACTAGGAATAATACCTGATATGCAAAAAGTTAAAGATAAAGGCTAAAGTTTTTATTAGTAGCCATTGTAATTCCGAAACATCTCCAGCAACTAAATTTATCGGCCTCTTAAGTCTCAACACGTCAAAGCGAAGCATACGTTGCCATCTTATATTTCTCTCTATACAACTCGATAATACAAAGACCCTAACATAGTACAACATCTATACTGCTGCATATCCTACCTCTCACATTCCATTTCAAGCAATACAAACTACTTTTCATGTCTCACTCCGAATTAGTCCGGTCCTCAGATAAATACTCCAGTTAAACTTAAATAGGTAGGTCTAGGATATCATATGCTCCATGCCAACAAAAAAAGAAAAGAAAAGAAAGGTACTTTTCATGTCATGGTCTTAAAGAAAATTCTGCTCTTTCACCTTGTTCATGATCAGCAACTAGTTTTGAAGTCATCATCCTGCAAAAGTAGACCCACACGCAGGGCATGGAGGGTCACGTCTTTCTTCGACGCTGGTTTTCTGATCCAAGCATTCCGCATGATAAGCATGGCCACAAACTAGGACTGCCACAATTGAAGAATGGTCGTAGGAAGAAGATAGTGGATTCCCATGCAAGAAACTTTTTCGTTTCAATGGCTTCTGACAAACCCCACAAACCATCTTGATGGCATCAGAGGATACTCCATCTGCAGCTAAGGAACTCGACCGGATTCTCTCTGGCCGGGAAAATATCTTTTCTCTGAATTCTGGAAGAAAATTAGTGTCAACATGCCAAGTGGAGAATACACTAGAACTTGAAAGGCTTGAAAAAGAAAAAAATGGCATACTGCTCCTTTGGTTCCCAAATAATGCATTTAAACCAATTCAGTCTTTAGAAGACTAGTTCACATCATTTGAATTTTGAATTTTTCAAAATGTAATAAATATGTTCCTGCCATGGATAAATCGATGGTAAGGAGCCACCCTTGGACCATGTTGATAGGTTTTTCAAAATGTTTAAAGTCAAATGACAATAATAATTTATTAGCGCTAACTTGTCCTAACCTGCGTCTTTCAAGGACCAAAATGGTAGCTTGCTTGGATAAATACATACAGAAGAGCAGAGGTCCCAGAAAATTCAAAGTTGGAATCAAGACTTAAGCATTAGAATATAGGACATGCATAAAAAAATAAAGTTTTGTTATTAATCAAATCATATAGCCGGCCCCACCTGTGGGATAAAGTTTGTTATTGTATTGAACAAATCATATAAAATATAAACTAACTTCAGCACTACTGGTGAGTATCAAAGAAACACCTGCGTGACGCTTGGATTCTGACTTGGATGGAGATGCCAACTTAAAAGAAAGCCGCTCATCATAGGAAGAAGTATTCTTTCCACAAGAAGACGATGCATTGGCATGATTTGCAGAGTTACGTCGAGAGTACTGGTGACCATAGTAATGTCGTGAACGCTTCAAAAATATGGAACGGCTGAGACTCTGATAATGATGTGCTGTAGTTGGATGGGCATTTAATAACTTTATAGGATCATCTGCTATATCCAGAGGACGCATGCCAGGATCACCTGAACGTGAAGATTTCTGCAAAGAAGCAAGAAAACCAAAATACAAATGTATGATAATCTTTCCAAACCCATCGGTGATATTAAGATGAAAATGAAACAATAATTTACAAAAAGAAATCATTAATGCATCAATGAAGGAACTAACAAACATAAATGCTCAAAACTTCAAAAAGGGGAGAAGAAAAGCAACCTCATCTGACAATAGTTCCATCTCAGAGGAGCATGGAATGACTTCTGCAATGTCAATCAAAGGAACAGCAATCAATTATCTTTCTGTTCACAAACTAGAAACAAATAACAAAATCTAGAAAATTAATAAAATGGGGAGGAGGCTGTTGTCTGATGTCTCAACAGATAACGCAGCCTGCATTGCTGTCAGGTTCACAATTTTATGGAAAATATTTTACCCTAACTCCACTATCTTTACACACAACCTGACAAAACAAAATACATTAAGCGACAATTGGAATAAAAAAGAATAATAAATGTGATCTATGACTAAATATGAAGGATGGGAATGTCATCACCAGATCATGCCTAAATGAGTCGATGAGGTTCAATTTCAATTTGCAGTGGAGAGAAGAGAGAAGGGAGAAACGGAGAATAAAAGCAAAGAAGAAGAAGAAACAACTCCAAGGAAAAATTAAAAGCAAGGATATGATCTCATTAACAGGCATTGTCTCCACTAGAAGGCGCTATAAAAAAAATTCTACAGTTGAATCGTAATGTGCAATGGGAAGTTCTTGTTTGGATACAGGAATCAATCTCTCATTTCCCTTATAAATCCCCACAAAAGAAAGGGGAGACGGTGATAAAAAGGTTAAATTGTAGTATAACAACAGAATGGATGCTAGAACAATAAATTTGAAAGAGCAAAGAAAACAGAACAGAAATCGAAAGAACAAAAATCAAAAACTGTCTGAAAAAGCGTTTTAGGACTCATTTGCAAAACGCAAAAAAAAAAAAAAAAAAAAAAAAAAAAAAAAAAACCCAAAAAAAATCAGCAAGCCCTTGAAACCCAGTGAAATTTCTGTGAACGGGAAGAGAATGGAACATCTAAAAACGAGAACGCCAATTGCCTTCTCGACCGCATATTTTCTACCGGGAAAAAAAACAGAGGATCAGAGGAGCAAGAGTAAGAATGAAGAGCATCCCACCTGAAATAATTAATATTGGCCCAAATAAGTAGACGTATCACGTTTTCTCAGGTGCCCTTCAATGGAACCGTTTCAAGTAGCTCAAAAGAGTATTTCATTTCCATTTCTTCACTTTCCTCTACCATTATGCTAATAAAAGCTTTAAAAAAGCATGAAAAATCAGGGAGAAAATTACAACAAGATGAAACGATTAGAAACTTACCTGTAGAAGAAGAACACAAAATCGGTTGATGATCGGTCTCGGTCTGATCAGAGATTCGTTTTCGTTTTCCCATTGTATCAAAGTGGAGTGTGTAAACTAATTACAAAACGGGAAAAAATCTAAATGGGGTTGATGGCTCGGAAAGGCCCAAGAATTCTACGGTGTCGAGGGAAAAAGGCTTTGAGGGGAAGGGGGTGATGTGTGTACGGTAAAGAACAAATTTTTCAGCGAGAGAAAAAGAGGGTAGGGAAGCAATTTCTGGTCGATGAATTTGGGGAAGCAAGAAGGTGGTGAGGGTTCAAGGCTAAACTAAATGCTCTTCTTTTTAACGGTGGCCACGTCACCATCGTCATTCTTAGCGAGAGATCAAATGGTTAAAAAGGTTAGAACTAGTGACCAACCATGTGAGATTTTCTCTCTAATTTTTTTTTTAACTTTTTTAAAGATAATATCACGGCTTGGAAAATTCCGTATAAGGTTCTGAAAATATCATGTTGGAGGCAGATTGGCCCCTCCGTTGTTTATGGCTTATCCCTCAAATGTATAGCTTGGCGCTTTCTTTGCGTCGTTCCCTTGTGGAATTCCTAACCACGTTTTTCAAACAAGCAATTGGTAAATATAAGTCCTTGAAGCACACAACGTGATAAAATAGAGAAAAATCCACAGAAAGAAGTGAGTGAACCACAAGAGTGGTATTCGATCAAGAATGAACACCTCCCAAACCCAAAAACCCATTTCCCTTTTTTTGTTTTAATTTCTTTCTTTTCTCTAAGGTTAGAGCAATGGGCATGTATATGAGGTCGAGGAAAGTTGTATTAATTTAAGCAGTTGTATCATATTTAAACCTTACGTATGTATGAGATTTGTTGGTTACTTAAAAAAGAGTATGTTGGATGATGCAAAACTTTTACACTTTAAGCATACACACCCAATAAACTAAGAAATGTGTTTAGAATAGGGATGAACTAAAGAAAAGGAGACATAGATGAAGATGAGCAAAATAAAAGTTGTTTATCCAAGTTTGGCCCAATCATTTGGTCTATGTCCTGTTTGAAGCTACTTGTTTAAGATTTTACATCATTTGAACCCCTGCACTTGTGAAGTTTTAGTATAAATATATAAGATTTATCAAGTGTGTAATTACTCCTATTTACCCAAAATTTAAAAACTTGTTCACAATTCTCATAAATCTTGAAGCTACTCAGAATATTTTCTCACTTAATAAGTTGACATGGACATTGAAGTTCTACATGTCATGAGAGTGTTTGATTAAAAATTTAAAGCACTTAAGTCATTGCAACAATTTCAAATTGTTCATCGCTCTTGCTGTCAACACAGATAACTTTCTATTCATAAATAGAGATAGCTAACTAGTCATTAGACATAGTTAACTATCCATTACATAGAAGAAACTGGTTTCAATTCTGATACGGATGAGCTAGATAAAGAGTCTTTTTTTTTTTTGGGGGGGGGGGAGACTAGTAGGTTGTTCTTTGTAATTTAAAATCTGCCCCACATGAAGGGACCATGAATCTAGTACCATGTTCTTGTATATAATTCTATAGGCCATAAATCTAGTTATTTAAAGCGGTGTTAAACAAGTGCGTCTAGCTATATAAATATATATTCTAAAGTATGTTTGGAATTGAGTTTGATCCCATAACAAAAGATTACAAGGCTATTCAAGTTTTAGATTGGCATTTTGAACAAGTGCGTCTAGCTGAAGTTTATAACCTTAGTACTAATTCTAGGAGGGTAGTTGATGTTGTTGTCCCAACTTTTGGAACTTTTCTTGCAGATTATTGCAACCCTTACTTGAATGGGATTTATCACTGGTTAGTTTATAACATGGATAAGCTCTCAAAGGGCCTTTATTTTGGCAAGGAGGTGTTTGAATTATCCAATTGCTCCAAGCATTCATTCTTTATGGCCGTTGGACCTAGTTTGAGTGCTCATTAAAGTAATGAGTTTTTCTAATTCATTAGATTTGGATTTTTCATATCTTATTCCAAACGGTTCATATTTAATTTTTTAAAACTAACAGTTTCTTAATTAAAAAATTATTATTTGAAAGTATAATAGTTAAAAGATTAATTTTATTTTAGATTTTATGATCATTAAAATAACCTTTTTATTAAAAAATCATATATAAACTATCTATATTATATCTAAACAATCAAGATATAATAGATTGGTGGAACTCATCGCTTTGATGAGCACGCACACTACACACTACTTTTGTGCTTGATCAAAATCTTGTTATTGTTGAATGCCATCACACGACTAAAAAATGTAAAATTTGGGTGATTAACGAATATGGTGTTGAGAGTAGTTGGACTAATAGCTTTGAGATGGAACCATTTGTAAAAAAATTTCTCCATCTTAGGTTATTGGGGAGACAATGAGATTCTGATTCATGAGAAAGATGGTGAAGTGATTTCTTATAAAACTCAGTCGTCTTTGATAAGTAACCTATGGTTTTGACTACGTGGAGAGTTTGGCTGCTTTGGGGGAGAGGAGTGAACACAACAAGATGACATATCCATGAAGATGTGTATATTTTATTTTCACGCTCTTCCTAATTTTTTATTAATTCATTGAATGCATAGAGACTTAAATATAAAAAGGATTAAGATACAAAAATATATATTAACTTTTACCAAAAATACGTTCAGCACCATGTACATTTCAAATATGTAAAAATACTCATAAATATTAAGAATGAAAGTAAAAATACTAAAAACCGTTAACTATAACCTAATACATTTACTTTTCGTGGGGCCCATGTGATTTTTGTATATACCTATATAATATGTCAGCTTATATTTAATGGTCATAATATTTTATATCCTTTTTTAAATGCTTATAAATATTTTTGCAGATTAACCCATACAAAAGGATGAGCGATTTCATTATAAAATGTGGGTCCGACATGTCTCCATGACTAGATTATTAACTGCGATGAATTAAAACCCTAAGGCCCAAATTCAAGCCCATACTCTCATGGGCACACACTGCGCCAGGACGGCCCACTTTCGCGGCTGAGTTGCTTCTCTCTGCTTCTATCTAGTCGAAGGGCAAACCCTAGGGGCTATTTAACATGAGGGATTTTTTTTTAACCGAAATTTAGCATTAAGGATTAGTAATTAAAGGGACAAAATTTTTTTACAATTTAAACCTAAAAAATAAGATTATAAAATTGGGAACTATTTTCATATAATTTTGATCATATGTGACCAAATCTAATGAATTTTACACTAACTTGTTATGAAATTAAAGTAATCGTGTAAATTTTGAGATAAAATTAATATATCTCATATTATTTTACATAACATTATGTTTTGACTAAAAATCAATTGATTTTCAATCATATATTATATAAAATAAGAACTACTAATGCAACAGCATCTTGTTACATCCCCATGTTATTATTCAACTATACTCTGTTACTAATTATTAATCACAGTCTAATATATAGTTTTAATTATTCATTCAAAAAAATGGCCTTTACATGTCCGGGTTTAAATATCATTAAATTTTTGTTAGTTGAAATTATCCTTCTCATTTTGCGCTTTAATTATTGCGCCAATCACACTGAAAGAAAAGGTTCTCTCACGCAAACCATATGATTGGTTCTCTCAAAATATCTTCATTACAACACCTAACTCCCACCGTCAATTAATTTTTAATTTTCATCCTCTTTACTAATCTAATATGGAGTATACATAATCCAATTTATCGCATTAAATCAGGTAAGAAATGCAATTGTTTTTTTTTTAAATTTTTTTCGTCTGACAGCATACCTTGATATTGAAAGAGTTTACTGTTTTAAAGTATTTTGAATATCACCATTACGTATGAATGAATGATGAGAGATAATTTTATTTTACTTTTTTTTTTTCTAAAATAGATTAGAGTGATCATCGTTTGGGTTATTTCATAATTAATACTGATTGACATTGATAAAACAATCATCGATAGTGACATCAAAATTTTATTTAAATTTGAGATGAGATTGAATAAAAAAGAATTCGGTTTCTTTAAAGTCATGATGTTTATAATTCGAATACTATAAATAAAAATTATAATAAAATCCAAATTGATGATATTAAACGTTTTCTTCGATTCTAAATATAATATATAATTTAAAAATAAATTTTGATCATAAATATAAGATTTTTTTTTATTTTATCTCTTACATAATCATTTTTCTCTAAATTAATTTGTTTAATTTATAAATTATATATAATATATTCTTATAAGAAAGTATTTGAAATATATAATGTAATATATATTATAATTAACTGATCTATTTAATTTTATTAATTTCTTTAAATTGAATAAATAGGTTTTGTATATTTAGAATCAAAGGAAAAGATACAAGGAGAGACTTTTTTTTTTATCAATATTAAAAAACATAGATTCTTTTACTATCGAGAGGTTGGTTGAATAAAAAAATAGTGAGTTATACCAATTTGAACAAAGTCCTCAAAGTTTGAGCTATAAGAATGGTGAATATTTGGCAGATAAGTGTTAACACTGTAAATAAACTTGATCCAAACTCCACTTGACATTTTGTTAAGTCCTCCAATTAAAGGTAGACGGTAGGCAAAGGTCTTCGTTAAAAAAACTATTGAACTTTTAGAAAGAGTTATTCTTTCATGTGTTCACTATATTCCTATAAAATATAATGATGATAATAATAATTGTTTTAATTCAATTAATCACAAAATCTAGGGCAAGGTTATACATACGATCAGATCAATCGTAGTGTAATGAATTTGATCCAGGGAGTGTTTGGATAAGCATTATAAAGGTATATTCAAACTAGTTGAATAAAATATTTTTTACATATTTATCTCATAAATTGTAAATTATATTAAAAAATTGTTTATATCACTAAACCAATCATACGTTTAGCAAATGCACATTGGTTCAAATGGCGTCAACCCAATATAATTAAGCATAATAAATCAGCTTGTATTGAAATAATATAAAGCGTTGGGCACTTCCAAATTTAATTCAATGATTTGAATTATATGGAAACATCAGAAAAGAGTTGTGTTACTATCATGCCAATCACATCCCACATGCCATTCATCCCTACACTTATTATTTTTCCATCCCAAAACTCTGCCCACCGTTTAAGAATCCTCCTATTATTTCTCTTTTCGGCCGCCTAATTAAAGTGGGGTATATATATATATATATTAAACATGCGAGGCTTGTCGTCAAGATACTTTTAAATTATTACTGATGGTTTTTTGATCTAAAGTAGGGGTGAGTAACGGGCGGGACGGGTTGCCCCGAGGGTCAACCCGTAGCCCGCCCGTATAAAAATAAACGGGAACGGGTTAGCCCGTACCCGGGGTAAAACCCGTTTAAGCCCGTACTAAACGGGTTGGGTGTAACCCGTGCGGGTTCGGGCGGGGCACGGGCAAACCCGTTTAAACTATATCAGAGAAAAGAAGGAACAGGGAAGAGACAAGAGTAAACGAATGAGCATCGAAAACCTGTGAAATAGTCTTGATTTCATTAACAAAAAAAACCCCATCTACTCACAAATAAACACACAGTACATACACAAAATTACAGAACAAGATTAAAAGCAAAAAAAAAAAGACAGATCTGCAAATACAAGATAGATCAGCACCAATAATGGAGGAGATGGAGCACGGCATCAACAATGATAGATTTGCTGATGAATGAATGATGACAACGGTGAAGAGGAAGAGGGAGGCAACGCTCGACGATGAAGGTTCAGGAAGATCAATGACAAAAATGACAGATCTGAAGTAGAGGAGGTTGACGGGGAAGATGAGAAACAAAAAAAAATCCCTTCACTACAGATATGATTGGAGGAGAAGAGCATGCTTGGTGGCTAAGTGAGGTTGTGAGAAGAGGGGCAAGGCAAGGGGTTTCGATTTTTTTTTTACAGAGATTGTTGTGGAGAGGCAAATGGTTGGTGGCGGCAAAGGTGTCGTGAGGTGGTGAGGAGGGGGAGGCAAGTGGACGAATGGGTTGATTATTAGCTTCTAGGTTTTCAATTTTTTCACAGATTTTATACAAAATGATAAAAAATGTTTAACTCAATGAGTCATGGCGTAGGAGAGAATCGAAGCCAAGACTTGTGAGGGAATTTTAAAACAAGCCATATACCACTGGACCATGACTTCCCATTAACTTATCAAATCAAATATTAATGTATTATAATAAAATAAGTATATAAAATAATCATAAATATATACGGGCGGGCACGGGCTGCCCGAGGGTGTGCCCGTAGCCCGTCCCGTTTAACACATACACCCGCCCGTTTAAGCCCGCCCGTTACGGGTCAATTTTGGGCGGGCTTAAACGGGCAAATTTTCGGGCGGGTTCGGGCGGGCTTA